>MU108945.1:0-11740 GCA_012274485.2 Sinapis alba | reverse complement strand
GAGAGCAGGTGAGGCGCCAGTTGATACATGGGATGAGCTTTCCATGATGATGCGAAGACGCTTTGTTCCTGACCATTACCACCGGGATCTACATCATAAACTCAGGCGTTTGCTTCAAGGTTCTAGATCAGTTGAGGACTATCACCAAGAGATGGAGACCTTGATGATCACGTAGCTGAGGATAAGGTTGATCATATCAGCCTATCAATACGTATGGGTCGATTTTTCATGACGTGATGGACCAGTCTGGACAGTCCTTGGTCCATCCAGGCAGTACCGATGGCTGATCGTATCAGCCTATCAGTACGTATGGGTCATTTTTCATGTACAGATGGGACAAGTCCAGACTGTCCATGGTCTGTTGAGTTAAATCCTTCCATTCAGTACGGTTAAGAATGATAATATCAGCCTATCAGTACGTATTGGTCAATTTTTCGTGGCATGATGGAGCTGGCTGGACAGTCCTTGTTCCATCCAGGAAGTATGGATGGCTAATCATATCAGCCTATCAGTACATATGGGTCATTTTCATGTACTCATGGGACCAGTTCGGACAGTCCATGGTCCATTGAGTTAAGTCCTTCCATTCAGTACGGATAAGGCTGATCATAACAGCCTATCAGTATATATGGGTCAATTTTTCATGGCCTTATGAACCAGTCTGGATAGTCCTTGGTCCATCCAGGCAGTACGGATGGCTGATCGTATCAGCCTATCAGTACGTATGGGTCATTTTTCATGTAGTGATGAGACCAGTCTGGACAGTCCATGGTTTGTTGAGTTAAATCCTTCCATTTTGTACGGAAAAGAAGGATCATATCTTCCTATCAGTACGTATGGGTCGATTTTTCATGGCCTGATGGACCAGTCTGGACAGACATTGGTCCTTCCAGGCAGTATGGATGGCTGATCGTATCAGCCTATAAGTGAGTATGGGTCATTTTTTATGTACTGATGGGACCAGTCCTGACAGTCCATGGTCCGTTGAGTTAAATCCTTCAATTCGGTACAAATAAGTCTGCACATATCAGCATATCAGTACATATGGGTCAATTTTTCATGGCCTAATGGACTAGTTTGGACAGTGCTTGGTCCTTCCAGGTAGTACGGATGGCTGATCGTATCAGCCTATCAGTACGTATGGGTCATTTTTCATGTACGGATGGGACCAGTTCAGACAGTTCATAATCCGTTGAGTTAAATACTTCCATTTAGTATGGTTAAGGCTTATAATATCAGCATATCAGTACGTATTGGTCGATTTATCATGGTCTGATGGACATGTTTGGACAGTCCTTGGTCCATCCAGGCAGTACGGATGGCTGATCGTATCAGCCTAACAGCACATATGGGTCATTTTTCATGTATTGATGCGACCAGTCTGGACAGTCCATGGTTTGTTGAGTTAAATCCTTCCATTCAGTACGGATAAGGCTGATCATATTAGCCTATCAGTACGTATGTGTCGATTTTTCATGGCCTGATGGACCAGTCTGGACAGTCCCTGCTCCATCTAGGCTGTACGGATGGGTGATCGGTCAGCCTATCAGTATGTGTGGGTCATTTTTCATGTACTGATGGGACAAGTCTGGACAGTCAATGGTCCGTTGAGTTAAATTCTTCCATTCAGTACGGATAAGGATGATCATATCAGCCTATCAGTACATATGGGTCGATTATTCATGGCCTGATGGACCAGTCTGGACATTCCTTGGTCCTTCCAAGCAGTACGGATCGCTGATCGTATCATCCTATCAGTACATATGGGTCATTTTTCATGTACTGATGGGACCAGTCCGGACAGTCCACGGTCTGTTGAGTTAAATCCTTCAATTCAGTACGGAAAAGGCTGATCATATCAGCCTATCAGTACGTATGGGTCGATTATTCATGGCCTAATAAACCAGTCTGGACAGTCCCTGGTCCTTCCAGGCAGTACCGATGACTGATCGTATCAGCCTATCAGTACGTGATAGAACCCAGGACCTGGACCAGGACGTGGAGCAGACTCAGCAAGGTGACCAGGACGATCAGATCAGTCCAACTGAGGTTCAGCCAGTCAGCCGTACCAGATCAACGGACAGAGCCGTGTACCGGATCGACCCGCGTGCACCCGGACACGACCTAAGGATGGATCCACAACCTGATGACCAAATCAGCCAACCCACAGGCGTTCTTCCCCAACCCATTCATCATTCTAGAGCCAACAGTCAAGCCAGAACCCATGATCATCGAGAAGAATCAGATTCCGGACTTAGCCTGTCCTTCCGGGCCCGTTTGGGACGCACCACACGACCGGATCAGGTTGATCACAACCTTTCCGACCACTTTGATGATTTCATGATGATTGATGCTTCCAACTACTCCAAAGGAAGGTTACTTAAGCTCTCTGAAGATCTAGGTCGAGCTATCTCTTCATCCGTTCATGGATCATCGATGATCGACATTGCGGGCAGCCTTACGAACGTCCTGCTCCTTACCGCGGACGACCTGATCATCACAACATGAACCTGGACACATCATGAACCTGGACAGTCAATGAACCTTGCCAAGTCTCCCTCAGTTTCCGAACTTTGACTAGTCTTGGTCAAATTTCTATTTTCTATGTCTCGTTTTCATTCATTTCTATTTTCAGTGTTGTCTTTTCCCACAACATTCTTTATGTTTCTTTGACTCATAAACCTTATAAATAAGTGAGTATCCCATGAATAAAATTCACATCGATTTTCTTACTTCTCTTTTGAGTTTTCTCTCATTGTTCTTTGCTTAAAACATTCATACTTCTCTTGGTGAGGTCATCTCCAAGTGAATCACTTCGTTGAGTTGGACCGGTGCGTCACATCCGGCAGCCTTTGAATCTCTGGTAGTATCTTTGGGCTATTCCGCAACCCATTGTGTCACCCCTCGATCCATCAGTTCTCAATCCTTTCGGATCTGAGTACATATCATCCATACCGAAGAGTGATCCTAATTTTGGTTCTATCAAGTGGTATCAGAGCCACTCTTCAGGTAACTCTTTATCATTCCATCTTCTCATCTTTCCATTTTCTTCTAAACACTTCTTCTTCTACCTTTCTTGAACCCGGGCCCCTCATTACCCACCATATTTAAAAAATAAAAAGATCTAACTTTATGCTGTAAAAAAAAAGAAAAAGAGAAAAGTTTATAAAAAAGAAAAAAAAAAGAAAATTCAAGTTTGTTTGTTTTGTGGTGTGGTGGTGGAAGAGAAAGCCTGCTGGCCGAAGAGAAATCCGGCCTTTGAGGTGGTTAAGGCGGGTTTCCTTTTGAAATCTCTTATCTTTCTCTCTTGATCATTTGTGGTTCACTTGGATTTTCTCATTGGGTGATCTAGTTTGCTCTCTTAGAACTTTTGGAGGAACTCTCTTGTGTGATTACAAAAAATTTGAGTGAAACACGTGTGTGGGTGAGGATAAACACCTGAGAGTGTGAGGTTTTTACTCTAAGTTTACCTTGTTTAAGTTTTCAGGAAACCATGGGCAGTGAAGAAGAAAGAAACCGACCCGGAAACTCACATGCCGGATTATCTAACTTGCAAATGCGTGCTTTCAATGATTCTATGTCTAACTTGTTGAATACATGTTTGGAGGCGATCCATCAAAGGCTAGATGAACTTCAGGGCCGACCAACTCAGTCTCAAACTAGAACCAGGCGTGACCGCCCAAGGAGACACAGCCGGTCCGACCTTGAGATCCGAGAAGAGTCTTTTGATGAAGATCAGTCCATCAACCGACCAAGAAGAGCTCCTAGACATCAAAACCAAGGTGATGTCAATCCATTTGGTAGAAATGAAAGAACTAATGTTGGATTGGGTGGTTTAAAATTAAAAATTCCAAGTTTTGATGGCAAGAATGATCCGGATGCTTTTCTTGAATGGGAAAGAAAGATTGAACTTGTTTTTGATTGTCAAAACTTTTCTGATATTAAAAAGGTTAGACTTGCTGCTGCTGAGTTTACTGGCTATGCTATTAACTGGTATGATCGAGTTGTGACTGGCAGGAGGAGAGCAGGTGAGGCGCCAGTTGATACATGGGATGAGCTTTCCATGATGATGCGAAGACGCTTTGTTCCTGACCATTACCACCGGGATCTACATCATAAACTCAGGCGTTTGCTTCAAGGTTCTAGATCAGTTGAGGACTATCACCAAGAGATGGAGACCTTGATGATCAAAGCTGATGTAAACGAGCCCTTAGACGCCACCATGGCCAGATTTCTTACCGGGCTCAACCGGGACATACAAGACCGCATGGAGCTGGAAGACTATGGCAGCATGGAGCAGATGCTACACAAGGCCGTGCTGATCGAACAACAAGTCAAGAGAAAGGGTCTCTCTAAACCAACNCACCAAGAGATGGAGACCTTGATGATCAAAGCTGATGTAAACGAGCCCTTAGACGCCACCATGGCCAGATTTCTTACCGGGCTCAACCGGGACATACAAGACCGCATGGAGCTGGAAGACTATGGCAGCATGGAGCAGATGCTACACAAGGCCGTGCTGATCGAACAACAAGTCAAGAGAAAGGGTCTCTCTAAACCAACATTTGCTTCTAAACCGACCTTTGCTTCCAAGCCAAATTATCGAGACAAGGGTAAGTCTTCTTCCACAACAAATACAACTTTTAAGACTAATGTCCCTGCTCGTGTTGATAGAGAAAAGAAAGAAGAGGCTACCAAACGAACCAGAGACATCCAATGCTTTAGGTGTCATGGCCTTGGCCATTATGCCAACCGATGTCCAAACCAAAAGGTAATGGTGCTCTTGGAGAATGGAGAAGTCGAATCTGAAGAAGACAAGGAGGATCTCGGACCAGTGTATGATGATGATGTTGAGGAAGAAGCACTTGACTTCCCAGTTCATGGCCCCCTTCTTGTTACTAGAAAAACTTTGGACGACACCTTTGATCCCAACTTTGATGAGAAGGCTGATGGCGTGATCAATGAGTTTTGCTCAACCTTTGTGGAGAGTTCTGATCCGATCTATGATAAGGATAATCTTGATGAGCCGAGCCATGGTTCACTACTGGTTACTAGGCGTGCCTTGAGTGTCCAACCGAAATCCAATGAAAAAGAACAAAGGGAGAATCTCTTTCACTCTAGATGTCTCATTTCTAATAAAGTTTGTTCTTTGATTATTGATGGAGGTAGTTGCACTAATGTGGCTAGTGACACCCTTGTAAAGAAACTTGGGCTTGTTACTCGGCCTCTTTCTGGTCCTTTCAGGTTGGAGTGGCTCAATGAGGCAGGGGAACAGTATGTGAAGGAGCAGGTCACAGTTCCACTCTCCATTGGTCGATATGAGGATGAGGTTGTGTGCAATGTGCTTCCCATGGATGCTTGCCATGTTCTTTTGGGCCGGCCTTGGCAATTTGACAAGAAGGCAGTGCATGATGGCTTCACAAACCGGCACTCATTTGATCACAAGGGAAAGAAGATCACCTTGGTGCCTTTGCCACCTTCGGAAGTCCATCAAGACCAGGTCCAACTTAAGAAGAACCGAGACCAAGACTCTAAGGCTGATAAACCTGAAACCAGTACCAGAAATTCCAACTTCTTTGTCAAAGAAAGTCAGGTAAGGAAGTCTCTTTGCTCTCAAAAGCCATTCCTCTTACTAGTTTATAAAGAGTCTCTTTTGGCCTCATCTTCTTCTGACCTTGCACCGGAGATTCCGAGTGAGTTTTTAGGTATCTTGCAGGATTATTCTGATGTGTTTCCAGAAGAAAATCCAAAAGGATTACCACCAGTGAGAGGCATTGAGCATCAGATCGATCTCGTCCCGGGCGCCTCTCTACCGAACCGACCAGCGTACCGCACTAATCCGGTCGAAACCAAGGAGCTGCAGAAACAGATCAACGACTTGCTTGAGAAGGGATACATCAGAGAGAGTCTCAGTCCCTGTGCTGTGCCTGTTCTACTTGTACCAAAGAAGGATGGCTCCTGGAGGATGTGTGTGGACTGCCGGGCCATAAACAACATCACGGTAAAGTATCGACATCCTATCCCTCGCCTTGATGATATGCTTGATGAACTCCATGGTTCTAAGTACTTTTCTAAGATAGATTTGAAAAGTGGCTATCATCAGATTAGGATGAAAGAAGGTGATGAGTGGAAAACGGCCTTTAAAACAAAACTAGGTTTGTATGAGTGGCTTGTTATGCCCTTTGGCCTAACAAATGCACCTAGTACTTTCATGCGCCTAATGAATCATGTCTTGAGGTCTTTTATTGGTCATTTTGTTGTGGTTTACTTTGATGACATTCTTATTTACAGCAAAAGCCTTGATGAGCACAAACAGCACCTGAAATCTGTTCTTGAAGTCCTTAGAAAGGAACGTTTGTTTGCTAATCTTGGAAAGTGTTCTTTTGGCACAGATCATGTGGTCTTTCTAGGTTTTGTTGTAGGTGCAGATGGCTTGAGAGTGGACGAGCAGAAGGTCCAAGCAATTCGGGACTGGCCAATTCCGACCACCATTGGTGAAGTGAGAAGCTTCCATGGCCTTGCCGGCTTCTATAGGCGATTTGTTCAAAACTTCAGTACCTTGGCCGCTCCTCTTACTGAAGTAATCAAGAAGAATGTGGGGTTCAAATGGGGACCATCTCAGGAAGAAGCATTCGAAATCCTTAAAGGGAAGTTGACTAATGCCCCTTTACTTGTACTTCCAGATTTTTCTAAAGCTTTTGAAATCGAATGTGATGCTTCTGGTGTTGGTATTGGTGCTGTGTTGATGCAGGATGGAAAACCAGTGGCTTATTTCAGTGAGAAACTTGGAGGAGCCATGCTCAACTACCCCACATACGACCAGGAACTCTATGCCTTGGTGAGAGCCCTTCAAACGTGGCAACACTATCTTTGGCCTAAGGAGTTCATCATCCACACTGACCATCAGTCTCTAAGACATCTTAAGGGTCAGCAGAAGCTCAACAAGAGGCATGCTCGTTGGATGGAGTTCATTGAGACATTCCCTTATGTGATCAAGTACAAACAAGGTAAGGAGAATGTTGTGGCCGATGCATTGTCTCGAAGGTATACTCTTCTCTCAGCCCTGGAAACTAAATTGCTTGGCTTTGAATTTATCAAGGATCTTTATGCCTCTGATCAGGATTTTAAAGAGATTTTTCGAAAATGCACCAAGGTTGCTTATGGGAAATACTTTCAAAATTCTGGTTTCTTATTCTTTGATAACCGTTTGTGTGTGCCCCAATGTTCTTTGAGGGAGTTGTTTCTCAGGGAAGCTCATGGAGGAGGACTTATGGGACACTTTGGTGTCAAGAAGACCTACAAGGCTGTTCATGACCACTTCTATTGGCCGAGTTTGATGAAAGATGTTGAGAGGATCTGTAGCCGATGTGTGGTGTGCAAGAAGTCTAAGCCTAAAGCATCACACCACGGTTTGTACTCAGCTCTACCCATTCCCTCTCATCCTTGGGTAGACATTTCTATGGATTTTGTGCTTGGTTTGCCTAGGTCCAAAGCTGGACGAGATTCTATCTTTGTGGTTGTTGATAGGTTCTCAAAAATGGCTCATTTCATTCCTTGTCACAAAACTGATGATGCTGTGCAAGTTGCAGATTTATTCTTTAAGGAAGTTGTTAGATTGCATGGAATGCCTAAGACCATTGTCTCTGATCGTGATGCTAAGTTCCTTAGTTATTTTTGGAAGACCTTATGGTCTAAGTTAGGCACTAGATTGATGTTCTCTACAACTTGCCATCCGCAAACTGATGGGCAAACTGAAGTAGTTAACCGAACCTTGTCTGCTTTGCTTAGATCGTTGGTTAAAAAGAATCTTAAGACTTGGGAAGAATGTTTGCCTCATGTTGAATTTGCTTATAACCATGCATTACATTCAGCTACTAAGTTTTCTCCTTTTGAGGTTGTTTATGGATTTAATCCCTTGTCTCCACTTGATCTTTTACCTTTGCCTTTGAGTGAACGAGTTAGTACAGATGGCAAGAGGAAAGTGGACACAATCAAGAAGCTGCATGAACAGGTTCGGGCCAACATTGAAGCCAAGACCGAGGGTTACAAACGACTTGCAGACAAGAAGAGAAAAGAAGTGATCTTCCAAGAAGGTGATCTTGTTTGGGTCCATTTGAGGAAGGAACGATTCCCGGAACAAAGGAAGTCCAAACTCATGCCCCGGGTCGATGGTCCATTCCAGATTCTCAAGAAACTCCATGACAATGCTTACCAGCTTGATCTTCAGGGTAAGTATGATATCTCTTCAAGTTTTAATGTTTCTGATTTATCTCCTTTTTGTGCAGATGATCCGGATTTGTGGTCAAATCCTTTTGAAGAGGGAGGGAATGATAGAACCCAGGACCTGGACCAGGACGTGGAGCAGACTCAGCAAGGTGACCTGGACGATCAGATCAGTCCAACTGAGGCAGTCAGCCGTACCAGATCAACGGACAGAGCCGTGTACCGGATCGACCCGCGTGCACCCGGACACGACCTAAGGATGGATCCACAACCTGATGACCAAATCAGCCAACCCACAGGCGTTCTTCCCCGACCCATTCATCATTCTAGAGCCAACAGTCAAGCCAGAACCCATGATCATCGAGAAGAATCAGATTCCGGACTTAGCATGTCCTTCCTGGCCCGTTTGGGACGCACCGCACGACCGGATCAGGCTGATCACGACCTTTCCGACCACTTTGATGATTTCATGATGATTGATGCTTCCAACTACTCCAAAGGAAGGTTACTTAAGCTCTCTGAAGATCTAGGTCGAGCTATCTCTTCATCCGTTCATGGATCATCGATGATCGACGTTGCGGGCAGCCTTACGAACGTCCTGCTCCTTACCGCGGACGACCTGATCATCACAACATGAACCTGGACACATCATGAACCTGGACAGTCAATGAACCTTGCCAAGTCTCCCTCAGTTTCCGAACTTTGACTAGTCTCGGTCAAATTTCTATTTTCTTTGTCTTGTTTTCATTCTTTTCTATTTTCAGTGTTGTCTTTTCCCACAACATTCTTTATGTTTCTTTGACTCACAAACCTTATAAATAAGTGAGTATCCCATGAATAAAATTCACATTGATTTTCTTACTTCTCTTTTGAGTTTTCTCTCATTGTTCTTTGCTTAGAACATTCATACTTCTCTTGGTGAGCTCATCTCCAAGTGAATCACTTCGTTGAGTTGGACCGGTGCGTCACATCCGGCAGCCTTCGAATCTCTGGTAGTATCTTTGGGCTATTCCGCAACCCATTGTGTCACCCCTCGATCCATCAGTTCTCAATCCTTTCGGATCTGAGTCCATATCATCCATACCGAAGAGTGATCCTAATTTTGGTTCTATCAGTACGTATGGGTCATTTTTCATGTACTGATGGGGCCAGTCTGGACATTCCATGGTCTGATGAGTTAAATCCTTCAATTCAGTACGATTAAGCCTGATAATATCAGTACATATTGGTCGATTTATCATGGTCTGATGGACATGTCTGGACAGTCCTTGGTCCATCCAGGCAGTACAGATGGCTGATCGTATCAGCCTATCAGTACGTATGGGTCATTTTTCATGTACTGATGGGACCAGTCTTGATAGTCCATGGTCCGTTGAGTTAAACCCTTCCATTCAGTACGGATAAGGCTGATCATATTAGCCTATCAGTACATATAGGTTGATTTTTCATGGCCTGATGGACCAGTCTGGACAGTCCTTGGTCCATCCCGGCAGTACGGATGACTGATCGTATCAGCCTATCAGTACGTATGGGTTATTTTTCATGTACTGATAGGACAAGTCTGGACAGTCCATGGTCCATTGAGTTAAATCCTTCCATTTAGTACGGATAAGGCTGATCATATCAGCCTATCAGTATGTATGGGCAATTTTTCATGGCCTGATGGACAAGTCTATACAGTCCTTGGTCCTTCCAAGCAGTACGGATGGCTGCTCGTATCAACCTATCAATATGTATGGGTCATTTTCATGTACAGATGGGAAAAGTCCACACAGTCCATGGTTCGTGTAGTTAACTACTTCCATTTAATATGGTTAAGGATGATAATATCAACCTATCAGTACGTATTGGTCGATTTTTCATTGTATGATGGACCTGTCTGGACAGTCCTTAGTCCATCCAGGCAGTACGGATGACTGATCGTATCAGTCTATCAGTATGTATGGGTCATGTTTCATGTACTGATGGGACTAGTCTGGAAAATCCATGATCCGTTGAGTTAAATCCTTCACTTCAATACAGATAACACGGATTATATCAGCCTATCAGTACATTTGGGTCCATTTTTCATGTACTGATGGGACCTGTCCAGAAAGTTCATGGTCCGTTGAGTTAAATCCTTCCATTCAGTATGGTTTAGGATGATAATATCAGCCTATCAGTATGTATTGGTCGGTTTTTCATGGCATGATGGACCTGTCTGGACAGTCCTTGATCCTTCCAGGTAGGTAGGATGGCTGAGCGTAACAGCCTATCAGTACGTATGGGTCATTTTTCATGTACTGATGCGACTAGTCCGGACAGTCCATGGTATGTTGAGTTAAATCCTTCCATTCAGTACGTATTGGTTGATTTATCATGGTCTAATGGACATGTCTGGACAGTACTTCGTCCATCCAGGCAGTACGGATGGCTGATGATATCAGCCTATCAGTACGTATGGGTCATTTTTCGTGTACTGATGGGACCAAAACGGACAGTCCACGGTCCGTTGAGTTAAATCCTTCAATTCAGTATGGACAAGGCTGATCATATCAGTCTATCAGTACGTATGGGTCGATTATTCATGGCCTTATAGACCAGTTGACAGTTCATGGTCCTTCCAGGCAGTACTGATGGCTGATCGTATCAGCGTATAAGTACGTATGGGTAATTTTTCACGTACTTATGGGGCCCGTTTGGAAAGTCCATGGTCTGTTGAGTTATATCGTTCCATTTTGTACAGAAAAGGCTGATCATATCAGCCTATCAGTACGTATGGGTTAATTTTTCATGGCCTGATGGACCAGTCTAGACAGTCCTTGGTCCTTCCAGGCAGTACGGATGGCTGATCATATCAGACTATCAGTACGTATAGGTCAGTTTTTCATGACGTGATGGACCAGTCTAGTCAGTCCTTGGTCCTTCCAGGCAGTTCAGATGGCTGATCATAGCAGCCTATCAGTACGTATGGGTCATTTTTCATGTACTGATGTGACCTGTCTGGACAGCCCATGTCCGTTGACTTAAATCCTTCCATTCAGTACGGAAAAGGCTGATCATATCAGCATGTCACTACATATGGGTATTGTTTTCATGGCCTGATGGACCAGTCTGGACAGTCCTTAGTCCTTCCAAGCAGTACGGATGGCTGATCGTATCAGCCTATCAGTACACATGGGTCATTTTTAATGTACTGATGGGACCAGTCCGGACAGTCCACGGCCTGTAGAGTTAAATCCTTCAATTCAGTATGGACAAGGCTGATCATATTAGTCTATCAGTACGTATGGGTCGATTATTCATGGCCTAATGGACCAGTCTGGACAGTCCCTGGTGCTTCCAGGCAGTACCGTTGGCTAATCGTATTAGCCTATCAGTATGTGTGGGTCACTTTTCATGTACTGATGGGACCAGTCTGGACAGTCCATGGTCCGTTGAGTTAAATCCTTCCATTCAATACGGAAAAGGCTGATCGTATCAGCCTATCAGTACGTATGGGTCAATATTTCATTGCTTGATGGACCAGTCTTAATAG
>MU108943.1:0-20780 GCA_012274485.2 Sinapis alba | reverse complement strand
TGGTCAAAAATATTTTTAGCTTTAAATAATAAACATTATTGATCTAACTTCAATATGTTAATCTTGTGATGTATACAAGATATGTGTGAGAAACGGGTGGTTTTATTTAATTTTCACAATACATTGACCGCAACTTCTATATGTAATTGTCATAATCAGTAGCAGACCCCAAGACTATAAGAACGGGTCAAGTCCCCCCGGTAAAATTTAAAAACCATATGTTTCTCTCACGGTACGTGTTTAAAATGATTCAACTGGCTTTTATTGCCCCCAGTTTTTTTTTTTTAATTGCCCCCAGTTATTTCCCAGTCACTTTTAAGTTCTTTTTATCATCGATCACTCGTCTGTATTTTTCTGTGATTTTTTAACAAATATAAATGACAACCAGTCCGGATTATTTTCCTAATATTACTCTTTATTTCGAGTTAGTGTCCACAAAAAGTCATGTTTTTTCATAGCAAGAAATCTGAAAACATGTCGAAAATGAAAGGCAAAATATTAAAGTGCTTTTAAACTGAATCGTTTAATTAGTTTTCTTATAAAATGTTCTGATAGTGAATTCTATATAGTTGTCAACAAAATCTAGTGTTACTCAAACTGTCGTTTTTGCATCTTAGATCGTATATTGCAGATCTTTTATATAGTTGGTAAAAGATTGTAACAACTGTACGGGAAAAGATCAAAATAAAATAGCGTATGTGCGATTGACTGGATAAAGAGTATTTTACCAATATAGAAAATAGTTTATCATTTTTATCTGACATATCTTTACACGTCTAGTTTATAAAATTTTTGACTTCTACTTAACTTGTTAAAAACGAGTACTTGATATTTTAAATACTTGATCAAAAATGAATTACTTGCAATTTACTTGTCATGCTCTATTACTTATTATTTACGAATACTTGTGAACTATTTACGAATTTTTTGAATGTTTAAGAATTATTTACTAAATAATATTTATTAGAAATATATATATATATATATATATTTATATATGAAAGTTTGTTTTGTTTCTTATACTTAAAATAACATATAAAATATTTTAAATAAAATATTATTCATATTATAAAAAAGACAAATAAAAATATATAAATATTTTGATATATAAGCATAATTTTCACGATGACAAAATGTATTTTTTAAGCAAGTAACATGTAATAACAAGCTAACAAATAAACTTTTAATAGTTGTTACTATTTAATACTTGACGATGAATATTTAAAAATCAAGACAAATACGAAATAGGTAACAAGTATTAAAAAAAGATTATTTATGTGTAATTATAAATACAAGTAAAAGAAAAAACAAATAAAAATAAGTATTTAATAGATTAGGTAGTAAATAGTAAATAATGAGGCAGGTAACAGGATATGTAGCAAAAGTCTACCTGCTCAATTTTATCCCTTGAAGTAGTTATTATTTTGAACAAAAGAAACAGTACGTATTGTAACGTGGGGTGATGATGAAGTACAAAGCTGATAAACACAGTTTGGTAAGTTTGTGGTTCATATGAAGGCACCGATTGTTGTCGTAATTGATTGCGACTCTCTTTAAAGAATAACAAAGAACGGCTTGCCCGCTTCTCGGTATGGAGATGATAGCGACAAATGCAACCGCATAGACAATGTGATTTTGGTATCGTGCAAAAGAAAAAGAAAAACAATAATGGGCTTCACAAGATTGGGCTTAGAAAATCAATAATGAGCTTTTAAGGATAAGGCCTAGTGGGTCTTCTTAAAATACGTCTTCTTTTTTTTTTTTTTTAACAACATAACTTTATTAATTAGATTGTAAGCAAATTACACAAATATATACACAATATTGGAAATACAACAAATAATATAGATAAAATAATATATAAAACCATAGAACATAGAGAATAACTTGAGAAGATGATTCTCTTTGAGAAGTCTTGCGATCTTCAAATCTTCGTCGCATTGTAAACATCGATTCTCTTTGTTGTATTACATTGATCTTGTTAAAATACATCTTATATTTCGTATTTCTCTCTCTTTTGCGTTTATGTATTTAAAATGTATTGGGGAAAGATTTTCCCTTTTTTGGACAGTGGGGAAAGATATATTAAACACACAAAATATTTATGAAAATATCATTCATTCATAGGCCAGTCTCATATTTTTAAAGGATTATAACAAAATCCCAAAGGAGTGGCATAACATTACAACATTAGAATTAAAATAGATAGAACAAGAAACATAAAAACACCAATTGATCAAAGTGAAATATAACTATCATCGAAACTTTTTATTATAAAAAGGAACGATAATGCTAAAACGACTGAGAGAGGTTTTCAAGGGCATTTTGGTCCACCCTGTTGAGTTTTCCAGTTGTTGTAGCAAGAGCAAACTTGTTTGTTCCCATAGTACCCCGGAGGCACACACAAACACTTTCTACAGCATTTGTTGCAGAACAAGATGCACGCATTGTGGTACTGTGTCTGGCTACACCTCCTCTTGCACTCATTTGGGCATTCTGGTCATTTCATATCGTCAAATTTAAAATGAGTCAAATGTTTTTGAAATTAAAACACTGAATCTAGTGAAAAGACATTAATCGTGATCATCTATGCATTTTGACCGTTTGTTTTTCCCAAGACAATGGGTTGCTTTGACTCTTTGACCATTATTTAGGGGAAAATTAGTCAATATTTTAATTTTTTTGTTTTTTTTTGCGGATCAGTATATACAATTTAAACCAGTTTATATAAGAAGATAGCTGTGAAGGAAACACTTACGGAAACGTTTCAGGCTTCCTGGTCCATAACGTTTCTGAAAATTAACCAAAAGGTTAAAAAATCATAAGTAAATAATCAAAACCACTTGTTAAGAGATTAATATGTAAAATAATTTTTTAAAAATCATTTATCAAGAAAACTTACTGGGTTATACTTCCCTCCAGATCCACTTGAAGCCATAACCTAAAGACCAAAACAGTACAAGTACATTTAGCTAAGGTAGTCTTATAATATTACAACCAAAGGTACAATGAAAGAACGACATTATCTTCTGCTACAGAGAAAAATTAAATATATGGATTTTAATAATTTATTGGAAACAATGTGAGAAGTGTAGAAGTGAGATGTTACCATGGTTTGGAGCATGAAGAAGACAACGAGGGCCAATAGGAAGAGAGCTCCACATGACTTAGCCATTTTTGTTTTGTTTAGGATATTACTATCCAAAGAACCAAACACTCCTCTAGATCTACTCAAACTAGTTTGATCTCTTTTTGTTTGAGCTTTTAAAAGATGTGTACTGAGAGAGGAGTATTGGTTGAGGACCCTATGATGTTGCATATAAGCTATATATACACTTAGTGGTTACCATTAAATTATTCCATGCGGCAATACGTATCATAAATACGGTATTTCTCCAACTAAATTCAGCCACGTTATCATCCAGTGTTAGTCACTTGCTAGTAACTGTGGTTCATGGTTGCACATGGTTTAAGAACAGCTTCTTTTCTTTAATGACGCCAGAAAGCTTAAATATATTTTTAATTCGATACTTGTGTTGTGTAATATGTTATGAAGTAAAGTTTATAAAATCTAAGAAAGATAATATACATTGTATGTTTTGTTTGCTTGAACTTATATGTTTTCAGTCTCACAGATTGTAGTATACTTTTCAGTGATTTTGTATATTTTTACATTCCTTTTAATTAAAGAAAACCAAACTAAAATTTATCTTGCACTTTATTGGTTTTCATCTCCATTTTCAGTTGGGCTGAGTAATTTCAAACCCTGGAGAATCACATTTGTGTAAGCTGTCATGTGTGGAGGAGCTTTCTCTAGTTTCATTTCATTGCAGAGGTAAGAATAAAAATTTTAGGGGATCAAACTTTTGGTTCATTATGTTGGGATAAATTAGTTTGGTTTGAAGATTTTATTGTTGCAGTTTTATTTATTTATTTTAGACATATGATGTTCAAGCGTAAGTCCAAACTAATCTATGGAGCCTATTCACCGATGACATTGTTCTACGTGTAAATTATATATACATGCTGCATTAGCACATATAGAACTAGTAATTTTGCACTAAAGAGAATTAATCTCTAATATTGATCAACATGACGATTCCTTAAACTTTTAGATCACCACAATATAGTATTTTAAATCTGGTTTAATGTTGTATTTAGATTCCTAATAGTTGTTTGGTAAAGAGTAAAACACAGAATGTGGTTCCTGATGTTTTAAATTATGATTTCATGGATATATATAAGTTTTGAATCTTCAATTTCAAATTTTATTTTAAAGATATATAATACGAATCCTCAGTTTATATTGGTTCTATTATATGATATATTTTTTAAAGAAATAGATTGTTTATCTTGTTTCAAAAGACAGAAAAAAGGACGGTGCATTGAAGAAGGAGAAAGGAATTAGATCTGGCCAACGGTCCCAACTGTAAATTGTAATTACAATCTTACTACATATTAATACCCTTGCTTGTTGAGGGATGATGATTTAATTAAATATTTTAGAATATAGTGAGGACAAATTCATTACTCATTCGTATACGCTAGCCAATGCTAATTATTGTTATGGCTTTAAAAGATAAAATCAGATCTTGATCACCTGATATAATTACTAGTTCGATAGTAGTGATCTTGATCAATCAAAGCATGCAAATCTATAGATGAACAAATCTTGGTGAAGTAAAATAGTAGCAGAATGAATATTCCTTTAGTTACTACTCACCAGTTCGATAATACTTTTTCTTCTTCTTAAAACTGTTTTTAGATCTTATAAAAGTGAACCTTAAACAAACAGATAGTAGTAATAGTAATTCCACCACTAGATGTAAATGTAAGAAAATTAGGATTTAAGCAACTTGAAAGGCATATGTAACAACAAAAACTTATGTATATACATGCTTTTCACATACCAACTTGTGTACGGCGTAAATATCAATTCATGTAAAGTTGTTTTTACGTAAAAATACTAAAAAGATTGAAAAAGAAGATAAAGAGAAGGCATGTGCATTCACCCAGTTCCACATGCTCTCACCCAATTATTGTTTTAAGCCACTGTGCTAAGAAAAGGAGGGAACATAGGGATATTTTTGATTTTAAGATATATTATCTTTTTAGTAAGTAATAACGTATGAAGTCATTATTTACCAGAAATAAATATATTTAATGATACATGATGAAAAATGAATATACCCAAAATGTACAAAAGATGGAGAACTTGTAACAAATGACAACGAATATTAAGAAGGGCTTATTGGATTAAGTATATAAAAGAATTTTGTTCTTTTAGTAAATTTTACCTTATTAAATTTAGTATTTATAAAAATTTATACAAATTCATAGTTATTGGACTTATCATTTGTATAAATCCAGTTAAATTTTTCTTTTTGAAAATTTAAAATTTCATCAACAATATTTATTAAAAGTTACTTCGGATTATATGAAAAATGATTACTCCGTAGTAATAAAAATTCAGTTAGAGAAAATACCACATGGTTAGGTAGTATTCACACCAAAAAAAAATCATCTTCTTCATTTTATCAGCCGTGACCCCATCAAGCCGCCACCACCACCACCCGCTGCCGACATCTCCGGCCACCGTCCATTCTCACTAGTCGGAGATGTTTTGTCCACATCGGTTCTTAGACCCAGAGCTAGAGATGACATGGTTCTGTTCTTGTAACAAAATTTTGTTTATTTGATACGATGATGATTCAAACGGACAAATATTTAACTGCGATAACTCAAAATCTGCAGAAGGATCACCCGTTGACATAGTTCCACTTGAAGCTTGAGTGATGTGAACATGTCAAAGGGAAGACATGAGTTTTCATTTCCTTCCAACATGTCATGTCATATGTTGCAGTATTATTCAGTGTGAGGATGAACTTCTTAAGATGATAAGCTTGTGTTTAGTCGTGATAGAATGGTTTCTGATTTTCAGATTTTCTGTGCTTAATGAATTCATTAAAAATAAGTTTAAAATTTATATCTCAAACTCTTTAAATTCTTTTTAGTCACCTCCTAAAATTTTGTTTAAATCTTGAGTTTTTAAATATTCTTTTGAGTTTTGTATATAATGAAATCCTTTGAAATCCCTAACTTTATGGATAGGTATGGTAGTTTTTAATATATCGATTTGTAAAATATGAAATTAGAAATATCCTAAGATATTTTTCAAAGTTTTTGTCACAAATATAGTGTATAAAAATCAAAATGACCAATATATTTCATTAAAGAAGTAAATATACACTCATATGGTTAATAATATAGACTTGGACTTTAGAGTTAAGGGATAAGTGGAGTTTTAGGATCGATGTTTATTTTTTTTAAAATAAAAGATATTATTAAAAATTTGATTTTTTTTTAAATAGTTTCAAAAAATATTTTTGAATTTCAAAAAGGAATTTTGAAAAAATGAAAAAAAATCGAAAAAGAAAATTTGTATTAAAAGTTTGAATTTAAAAACATATAATTCGAAACTATTAAAAATTAATTCTCTCCAAAAAAAAATTAATGTTTTATTTATTTATTTATTGGTATTTATGTATCTAAGATATAATAGTTTTTTTTACCTCTCTAATAAAATATTTTAATCATTTTTTTTTTGTGAGTTTTTTGGTGACTCTGTGAACTTTTGTGACAAAAACTAAAAAATGTATATTCTAGAGAACTGATCAATGTGAAATGATAGAACATTTAATTTTGTTTAATAAGTTTCCAGTTTTTTATCTGGTTAAATAGAGAACATATGAGAAAATTACCAGTTTGGTTTTGCAATATGGCTATCATATGTTAAGTATTACATGGAATTAAGATATTTTAAGCTATGCTTCTTTCATATATATGAATTACACTAAGATACTTTTAGAAAATAAGAAACTATGAATATAATGAGAAAATAACTGGTGTAAAAAATAAAAAGTATTACAAGGGTTAGTATAAGAAACATGTAGGGTCGGGGAACGGCACGGCAAAGCACGAACCGTAGGACCCTTTGAAAGAAAACATTTGGATATACATTTCAAAATATTTGTATAGAAGGACTTCAAAGCATGTGATGGATCACATGGATATTGATTACTGTCGAAAAAGGGTTATAGATCATGTCAAGTTGTTCAAACACATGGATGCATAAAGAAGATGATTGAAAATATAACTTTTAATTTCCTGTGTTAACAAGGAATAAGAGATAGTGATCTTCATGTCAACTTGTTCACACATACAAACCAAAGTTACTGGGCATTTGAGATAGTTTTCATACCTTGGGAGTACTTTCTTTCCAATAATTTTAAATTTTGAAACGGGATCAAACATTGTATGTGTTTCAAGTTGTAGCAATGTTGTCAAAATATATATAATCCTCAAATATTAAATCGGAAAAACAAGAAAGGTAAATTTCATTACACAAAAATTTATAACTTTGATCCAAATGAAAATTTAGGCAAAGGTTATAATAAAAATGATGACCAATGAAGAAAGAAGAATAACAGATTTTCTAAAGTTCTTAATTTATTTTATTCTTTATAAAAAGTAGTTTTTCCTTTCTGTTCCTCTTCATTTCTTTTATTGCATGAGAATATAGAATAATATTGTTCCTTACTAAATAGGACAAGAAATAATCATTCTTTATTATTTCTAAAAAAAATTTATATAGAATTTTTTCCTATTATTCCTAAAGTTCGTATTTCCTATAGATGTGTGTATTAGTTGACAATTTGCAAATAGCTGCTTTCAAGTTTGAAGTAAAAGCATTTCCAACAAGGAATCTTTATTTTGAGGGTGAGTGATCCTCACAGTAAAGATTTAAGGGTGAGTTACTTCTTGTATGTCTATTTCCTTAACGATGATCTATTATTTCAGTTGAATGTGATAGCGAATTCAGATAATTATGGATTCGACCTAGAATAAAGATAGAGGACTCGAATCTGAGATGTTATCGTTCTTGAGACTGATCAGTTAATATATCGCTGAACAGGAGAGTTGTTTGTTTTGACAATGTTTGCGTTAGAATTCTGAAATGAAATGGTTAGTTCATGCTCGTTATTGCTTGCAGATTCTGCCAAAAGAAAAATGAATTTCTTGAACTCAGCAGCATCCATATGCAGAAGAGTTAGCTTATTACTACGGAGGTTCCTGCTTACAACGGCAGTGGCATCCCCGGTGCGTATATAATTTTCATTTTCTCAATCTTGTCTTTTGAGGAGGCTGCTTTCGAAATCTCTATGTGTGTGTGGTTAAATCACTTGTGTTGTTGTTGTTGTTGTTGTTGTTGTATTGTTCGTGTGTAAGTAAGATGGTTCATCAAGTGGGTTGAGTTTGGTTTTAAAGTGTTAGGCTACTAATTAGAAAACCACTTGTTCTACCAAGAACGGTCGTGACTCTAAACCCAAGAATATCGGCTTCAACAAAATTCAGAGGAGAGAGAGGTAACTTTACAACAATCAGCTAATTAGGATGCAATGCAGAGAATCATAAAAATCTGAGTATGTTTTTTATTTTGCGGAATGTGATAGCGGGAAACATAGTAGTCCGACAAATTTGAACTCGGTTTCATATGATCCTGGAGACTATGTTGGGATCGGGAAGGACCATTGCCTTGAAGGACGACGAGTCAGGTTCGAGAAAAAACAAAGATCACTGGTCGCAAATGGATTCATGCAGTTGATCCTAAGGGAGGTCATGTTCTTCACCCCAATCTACACTAGAGCTGCTTCGACTAAGCTGGAGGCAGCTACTTCGTCGTGACAATGATTCAACAATTTAAATGTGTCTTTCTTTTGTTAGATGATAACTATCTCTTTACTAAAAGGATGATTGTATCTTAGAAGAACAACAACTCTCGGTTCAATAACACATGCTGTTTTTTGTTCTTTTAGACTTTGTTGGGCTTGTTTACGCCAAGTCATTAAATTTCAGTTCTTCAAAAGATTTCAAATAATTCCATTCAGATTAAAGTATCTGGCTCTTGTTATACATCTTTCAGTTCTTCAAAAGATTTCAAATAAATACTGTAACATACTCCCTCCGTTTCAAATTAAATGTCGTTCTGGAGTAGAATTTTTGTTTCAAAATAAGTGTAATTTTCGATTTTCAATGCAAAATTTATTGGTAATATTCTCTATTTTATTTTTCTATTGGTTGATATATAGTTAGGTGTATTGGTAATAGTGTTTTTATTTTGAAAATATATAAAATTAAATGTTTCCTTAATATGTGTGTATAAACCTAGAACGATAACTAATATGAAACGAAAGGATTATATTGTCAATAATACATACGCGAGTCCGCCACTGTATGTATGTATACAGGAAATTAATACAACGATATCTTTATCGCTTTCAAATTTTCAGTAGTAATCATGGTATACGAGTATGGAGAGCCAGCTTTGTTTCCGGGGCATAATGTGCAATTAAGAGCCAACTTGTTTTACTCATTAAATCAGTTTCCTCACATTCCTTCTCATGTTGTCACTTGTCACCCACATCAATTTTTGTGAATTATTTCCCTGCTATTACATTTTGCATTTTCATTAATGCAAACCTCATTTTTAAACTAAGGTTATTTCGTTCAGCAGAAAATAAATTATACAATGTCATTTTTAATATTGCAATTATCGCTTTTTCATTTTATTATTGATCTAACATTCAGACATGTATTTATTATCTACAAATGAAAAAGTAAATCTCAAACAAGTTGATCTACTATATAGTAAGCTAAAAGATGAAGCTTATAGTGAATCCGAGCGCAAAGCCCAATAGAGGTATAGTCCAATTTATATGGGCCCATATATCCAAAAAGGCCCAATAGAGACACGAGACTTAGGGTTTTAAACAACAATATAAAGGAGAAACTCGTCTCCTTCACAACCTCTCTACGTGCCCTAGCTTTCAAGATCGCCGCTTCTCACTAAGAACACCAAAACATGGTGCACGTTTGCTACTACCGTAACTGTAAGTCTCCTCCTCCTTCCTTACGTCGTTTAGTTCATCGATCATCTTCCTTCCAATCTTCCTAGGATTACTGTACACTCTGATTTATAACATTTGAAGCTATGGTATATGTCATTGTGTCTGTGAATCGGTAGCTTATAAGATTGAATTCGTTTCGATCTGCGTAGGATTATTGTACATTGATTTAGAATACGTGAAGCTATGTTATATGTCATTGTTTTTTTTTTATTTTGTAGCTTATAAAATTGAATTCAGTTTATTACAAATCTCAGAGACATTAACTTAGATCCGGTTCGAAGATGTTATATTGTTACTAATAATCTGTGTTGTGTAATAGATGGAAAGACCTTCAAGGGACCAAGACGTCCTTTCGAGAAGGAGCGTCTTGACTCCGAGCTGAAGCTAGTTGGTGAGTACGGTCTCCGCAACAAGCGTGAGCTCTGGAGAGTGCAGTACTCTCTGAGCCGTATCCGTAACGCTGCCAGGGATCTTCTGACTCTTGACGAGAAGAATCCCAAGAGGATCTTTGAAGGTGAAGCCCTTCTCCGTAAGATGAACCGTTACGGACTTCTTGATGAGAGTCAGAACAAGCTTGATTACGTCTTGGCCTTGACCGTTGAGAATTTTCTTGAGCGTCGTCTTCAGACCATTGTGTTTAAGTCTGGTATGGCTAAGTCTATCCATCACTCTCGTGTCCTCATCAGGCAGAGGCATATCAGGTAAATAGAGTTGCTTTCTTGTTTCTGATGTTTCTCATTGGTGGTTTGGTTATTACACTCATTTGTCTTGATGGGATTCAAGGTTTGGAACTTTCATTTTGATTTGGGTTTGTTTGTAGGGTTGGAAAGCAATTGGTGAACATCCCTTCATTCATGGTGAGACTTGATTCACAGAAACATATCGACTTTGCGTTGACCAGTCCCTTCGGTGGTGGTCGTCCAGGAAGAGTGAAGAGAAGGAATGAGAAGTCTGCCTCCAAGAAAGCCTCTGGTGGCGATGGAGACGGTGATGACGAAGAGTAAATCTAACTCTCACCGTCGCTTTTTAGCTATGAAGCATTCTGCTTTTTGATATTTTTAGTCTTGAACTCTGTTCTCCTTTTCAGACGATTGTTTTGTGGTTTGTGTGTCCGAACCTTTCTTGAGTTATATTTTATTTTGAGACCCAAAAAATGATACTCGTACTTTTGCAAAAGCTTAAACCTGAAATTATGTACTGTTTGCCTAATTGATTCTCTCTTGAGCACCCCATAAGCGTTATTACATGAGTTGTTTTCCTTCGACTCGTTAAAATTTGTTTAATTTATTTAAATCCTATTTTATTATTCTTAAATTCTTAGTGATATCGCCGTCCGTGATTATATAATGCACACTTGGTGTTTTCTTGACACACGTGTTACATGCGAACTACGTGGAAACCATCTCACCATTCCAATTATTGTTTTTATGCTTGAAGATTCAAGTAGCCATACTAATAATTGTTTCTTTACTTGAAGATTCAAACAGCGGTAGGTTATTCAGACACGTAAATGAAGATAGTAGTATCACTTATCACTCGATGTAAAGCCATGAGACAATCACATTACTCCAAGTCACATTACTCCACGTATTTAATCCTTTGACTATAGTCTTCTGAGTTCTGATTATTATAATTTTGGATATGTGCCGATGGGTATTGACCCTTACCTTTCCATTACCAATCATTCGACCATTATAATTCTGTTGTTATTAATATTATAATATAAATATGTATTGAATGGTCGAATATTAATTCTGTTGTTATTAATCCGACCACATAAGTATTGAAATTATAATATAAATATGTCAGAAACATTTTCAATAATCGAATATTATTCTGGTTGGATTTCATCTACACAACAACAAACTATTTCACGTTTATGCAATTGTTATAATTTATGTTATATAGGTCTGCTAAGTACTTTTTTCTTTCAAAAATCTATTGACCATACCACTTAGTTTAATGATGTGACATGCAAATATCTGATAGTAATAAATAAAATATGAGAAATAACCTACATTTGTACCCAATTTAAAAGAGATAATTGCCAAAAACCTTATGTTTACACAAAAAAACAAAATAATTTTTGATTTCTGTTTTAACCATTTTAATAACAAATTTTTAAAAGTTTTTTTATTTTTTATTTTAAATTTTAATTCTTTGTTAACCAAATTATTTTAGATATATGAAAAATCAATTTAACACTTGATCTTTTGTGTATATAAAGCAGCTCAATCAACAAAAAATAGATTTAAAATAGATAATTTTAAAAAGTTAGCGATTAAATACTTTAAATGAAAATTTATGTTTGTATTTCATTTTGAAAGATCTCAGTTTGTAATAGTTTTCTCTCTAAGAAATCATAAATCTTATTATTTTTTATTTAGTTACTTCTTCAAGAGAGCCACTATATTAAATTAATTATATTTTTTTCGAGTTCACATATTTGATTTAACAAACTTAGCAGCTAGATGATTTAACAAACTAGTTGCATTTGTGTTTCTAAATCCAAAATAATTTTAAAACCAGAGGTCAAATTCACTCTAAAACCTAGATTTAAGATTTTCATTGATGTGTATTGACATCCGTAACTACATCTGACAAGATAGATCTTCATCGGATTAACAGTCTTAATATATCATTGACCATTTCATTTTGGTAATAAGCAAAATATTAATTAGATGAGGATATATTTGACTATACTTAAAAAAATTCTTAAGTTTTGTTGATGTATATTCATACACACTTCAAAACTAGTATTTTTTATAATAAAAAATCCAAAATTTTGTTTTGAAAGAATATTTTAGTAAAAATAATTAGATTATCTAGTTTCAAAGAGAAAAATCATTAAAAAGTAAATCTTTCAAAACAAATTAAAAAAACATGAATTTTTATTTAATCTATTTTTCAATTTTTAAAAATTGTCTATTTTAAACCTAAATTCTTGTTGATAAAATATTTAAAATATATAAAAATATAATTGTTAAATAGATTTAACGTTATTTTTTAGGTATCTAAAACGATTTAGCTAACAAAATTTAAAGCTTAAATTATTTAATTTTTAAACAAAAGATTAAATAGCATAAACTTTTGTTGGTATAAGTTGAGTTTTTTTTTTTTTGACAGTTTTCTCAAAAATAAAAAATGTTAGTTCTTAAAATCAAATCTAAGAGGAATTATTGTGGAGATGACATGGCAATATACTTTTGGAAGTTATCGAACTAGTGTTGGAAAAATGACGAACAAAACGGCGCCAGATAAGGTCGTTTTCAGATCCGATTTCCACTTCTTCCACACGTCTCATTTCATCTGGTCAAACAACACACAGAAAGATCCGGTCCACACCATTTCTCTTTCCGACCGGCTCATCTAATTCTCCACGTGTTAATACCTATGTGGTACAGATATCTCCTGACGTCATCAATACCGAACACGTCAAACACAACACTAAACTATTTTTCATCCCCGTGTATAAATTAGGAACCTCTGTTTCACATGTCCTTCACAGTTCACATTAAATTTCAAATTTTCTTAACGAGTCTCTGTCTTTAAAGACGATGTCGACGAGACCAGAAGCTGAAGCTTGGTCGGAGATGGAGGTGATAGCTAGGAAGATGGTGGAAGAGGTTGAAACAGAGAGCAGTGGATCATCGGAAGCTGAGACGGAGTCTCCGAGATCTGTCGGACGTTGGGGAGCAGCTGCTGCGATCACAGGGAAGACGGGTAAGGAGAGAGTACACAGCCAGGTTTTGAAGATCAGAGAGGAGGATCTCTGTGTAATCGTCGAAGCCAGAGCTGCGAATCTAGAGAATCGACGATATGTTCAACATCCACGTCGTCTCAGTTTGTTCATGATCTCACGTCAGAGTTTGCCATGTTCGCCTCTCAGTGGAAAAGTGGGATCTGTTAACGCTGTTTAGTGATGATTCCCATCGATCAAGGTTCGTCTCTCTGTTTCTTGATCGATCGATCTAACTAATTAACACTTAAAACTAAGCCTGGGTAAATTAACCGGAAACGAAAAACCAAAATATACTGAACCAAAATTAATCGATCCAAAAAATTGAACTAGAAAATATAATAACCCAAACGGTTCTTATCTTGAAATATTGTGGTACCCTAACTGAATCGGAACCGAATTGATAACCGAATGGATACTTTTGGGTACTTAAAATATAATATGTATTAAAAATATTACTTATATTTAAATTTAAATTAATCAAAATATTTAAATTCTATAATAAATTCAAAAAATATTTAGTTACACTTAAACTAAATACTGAAATTTTCAAATTTCATTAGTTATAATTTTTAAATTAAACAATATTTTTATAAATTTTAAATTGTTTTTTCTTTAAATTAAGTATTTCAAGTACTTTTGGTTAATTCAGATACGTTTTTTTCTTTAAATTAGGTATTTCAAGTACTTTGGGATACTTTTGATTAGATCGTGTACAAAAGTAACCAGAACAGAACCGGACGCAATAAACTTTGGGTAATTACCCGTTCCTAATATAATTATCTAATCGAACTGAATCGATTTTAAGCGGTTTTTGTTTGGTTACCTGAAGTCCAAAACCGATAAACCGAAGTCCAAATTAACTGAACCGAAACCAAACCTAAAACCAAATGCCCAGCCAACTTCAAACTTTTGATTTTCTGCTTGCATCTAATGATTTTTTAGGTTATAATCATGTTATTTCAGTCTTTTATTAACTTTTGTTCATCGTTTTTTACTCTCTTTTTTCAGGTGCTTTATCTTCTGCGTTTTCTTTTTAGAGTTTCTGTTTATCTTAACTTTGATTTTTTCTTGTTCGTTTTGTTTCTGGAAGAACACTCTTTAGAGAGCCTTTATCTTGTCATAATGAATGTCATGTGTATATAAACTTTGAACGTGTATATAAGAAGAGCTCATGAAACTTTATGCTCGACTTTTCTCTAAATATATGCACGTCAATTATCAATTTATATTTATACATATTACATTACATACAGTATATGTGTATCGCTAAATTATGATATGATAAACTTTCAGAAAAATAAGATCCATATATCATGGCCACATACTAGAGGTTAAATTCAAAACATGCTCTAAATTGAAGATAAGATCTAACTAATGCAAAGAATACTACTCAAAACTTATAATCCTTATAAAGTTAAAGATGTATTATAGTTTGCCATAAAGCAAAAACGTTCATTACAAGACTGGAAATATTATATTGTATGTTTTCCTGAATCTACAGAATTTCAAGAAGCACCAACTTTTAAATTTGATATGTATCATATACAGTCTAATTAAGATGAATGCAAAGAAATCAAGATATAAGATAGCATCCCTGTAGTTCATTTTAAAGGAAAAAATACATCCTTCATATTCATTTTTGTGCCAAAAAAAAACTTAGACATAATTGGTTTTAAAATTTTACTTTCCATTTAGACAATTGGTACATTTATTTCACACATAATTCTTGAAGAGAAAGTAGTACACAAACAAACAATCACAATGCAAATAATCACAATCTCACAAGAAGATCTCAACTTAGTTAACCATTCTGCACTTCTTCCGAACTTCCCCGGCCTTACCAGTTAAAACTCCAATCCGACCCATCTTCACCATAGAGACACCAAAATCCTTAAAGAAAGTGGATCCATCATTTTTCGTTTGCTTGAGAACATAAGACTTAGTTTCTTGGTTGTTTAAAAGAGCTGCATCAGATTGAAAGAACCCTCTTCTTTGAGACACAAGCTTGAAGTAGCTTTCATCGAATGTTTTGAAGCTTCCTGGATCCATTTCTAGAGCCGTCGTGGTATCCGTTGGCTTGCATCTTTTTCTGAGGGTGGCTGCGTATTCCGTGTCTAAGTCTGGGTCGCTGTCTCCTTTCCCGGTGAAATTGTATAGCCGGTTTGCTATTAGAGGACAATGTCCCTGTCCGACCGTGTGTCCACCTGTCAAAATGTAAATATTATATGTTCAGACTCGTTTCCTTATATATGGGAGATTTCAAACCGAAGTTAAGACTAATCTTCAGAGCCTTCTAGTAACTAAACATAATTGAACAAAAGTAAAACGAGAATAGAAATATAGTATTGAGATTTTCTGGTGAACTCTTTTAGAACTCAATTTATTATGCAATATTAATTATTTGATACATTGGTCTAATTATATTTTATGAATTTTTTTTGGCATACATTGTTCTTATCAGATTTTCTGATGACAAATATTTTTCTTGTTTATTCAAAAAATAAGCAATATTAATTATTTGATCGAGTATATTTTTATGAATTTTTGATTCAATAACATACCTGAGAGCACTGCGAGGTCTTTCTTGTCGAGGCCTTTAGAAGCAAATTGACTAATAAGACTAGTGATATTATTAAGTGGTGATGGTAAGTTCGATCTGGCCTCATTGATGTTTGTAACCCGACCATCTTTTCTCCCCGTTTCAACTCCCCAAGACGGTCCATCGAGCTGAAAATGTGTTGATTAGTATATTATTCATAGTCTCTTCAGACCGTAGTCAAGTAACATTTGTATCCAAACATAATTTCTAGAGTTGATAATCACCATGTGAAGTTTGTAATAGACAAAGAATCAGTGAAGCCAAGCAAATATATACTAGATCAGTACTATATATAACTTGATATTAGAAATATATTTATACTAACCGCAACAACTGCGTCTCTAGCGACAAGGGCCAAGACATCAGAGCAAGAAACAACTCCTGGACACTCTTTTTCTACAGCTGCCTTGACATTATCTATGACCTCAAACCCTCGAAGACTGAGGTTAGGAGCTGCATTCTTCTCGTCATTTTTGTTCTTTAGCTCTAGCAAGACCGACCCTTCACAACCCTGAACATCATGGTACGTTCCTTAGATCGATAAAGTACCAAAAAGACAGAACTTAGGGTTTTCAAGAAAGAACATTACCTGAACGAAACAGTCGTGGAAAAACATTCTGAGCAAAGGAGCTCCAATTGTCTGGTCATTCTTCATGGCATCAGAGACAGACTTCTTAACAATAGCCTCAGCTTTCGGGCATGTCTTGTCATAGAACCCAACTTTCAACCCTTGAGCATTGGTTGGAGCAAAGGAAGAGAGAAACAACAACAATAGTACTTGAATGAAGAAGAAACAAGAGATGTTCATCTTCAAAGCAGCCATGTTGTTATTAGTTAGCTTCTTTTTTTTGATCAATGAACGATGATAATTATTTTGATAAAGACTGGTGTTGTTATTTATACTAACATGGGAGCTGTGATTGTGAATACTATAGTTTACGTTATTAACAGATGTGACCGAGTATAATGTTTTGTTATTTTGTTAAGTTATCAATAATTATTTGTGGGTATATATCATGTTTTAGTTTGTTTATGGGTTTATTGGGTTGCTTCATGTACACAATATAAAGGCGGCCAAATACAATATTAAAAAAAGAAACTAACAAACACAAACTGGAGTTTAAAAAAACTGATAATTTCAGATCCTCTCGTCCACATTAGGTGTTATGAATCGCTTGATTTTGTCGATAAGTAACTTGAAATTGACAAGTAAACCGCAAAAAGCTATTTTATGTTTAGTAAATGCAACATGAGCCTGTTGCATGCGATGGCAGGTGAGTAGGGCTGGGCACGGATCGGATATCCGGGTTTTTGAAGGTATTTGTGATTTGCTTCGTATGTTACGGATATCTAATTTTTCGATTTGCTTTGCTTCGGAAAAATACGGATATCCTGAAAAACGGATATCCGGAAAATAAATAAATATTTGCGGATATTTACGAATACTTACGGATATCTTATCCGTTTGATTTATACAAATAATCTTAAAAATTCGATACAAATTTGTTTTGTAAAGTATTTCTTTAGTATAATATATAAACTAAAATTAAAAGAATTAGTGAATCTACATATTTTGTAAATTTTTTAAACTTTGTTAATAATCATAATAGCACAAAACTTAAGAAAAAGTTATAATTTTCATAAATTTTTTCTCCTCTTTTTATGTAATACTTTTATATAAGTAATAATATAAATAAAATTTATCAAATCATATGTAGAATAATTATAATTTTATAATTTTATACATTTAAAACTTCAAATATAATCAAGATATACATGTATTTATACATTGCCGGATCGGAGCGGATATTCGCTTTCCAAAATTTTAATATTTGTGATTTGCTTCGATTTTAACAGATATCGATTTTTAGTATTTGCTTTGCTTCGAAAGGTTGCGGATATTCGAAATTTTCGGATCGAATCGAATCGAATAACGAATCGAATCAAATTTAACGGATAAAATGCCCACCCCTACAGGTGAGGATTAAAAATGAAACAACTTTTGCTTGAAAAACTGAACTTCTAAGCTGACAATAATACGGTAGGAGTATAAAATACAAAGCTTAACAGTTTTGACATAGTTAATTAATATACTTTTGACAATATTTGACGAACGATTTGGACTTTAACTATAGTGTCCAATCACACATGATAGTAACATATCAACCTAATTCTTCGAAGTCTTTGATCCAAATATTGATTCAGTTATATAAAGCCCAAAACTAATATCCTAATATTATCCATTTGAGTGGTCACATATAGGCTGATAATATATAAAGCTCCAATAAACAACATAACAGATGACGCAAAGGTACTCCCACTATGGCCCAACCCATTTGTTTAAGACTCGTGTCAATGGGCGAGACTACTTTAAAACTAAATTCCGAAATAAGAAGAAAAAATTGTCTGAGCCCGGGTTCGAACCGGGGACCTCTAGTGTGTGAGACTAGCGTGATAACCGACTACACCACCCAGACATTGATGTTGATTGTTCATGCTCTTTACTACATATTACGATATTAAGCTGATGCGATGGTGGTTAGAGTTCCCCAAAACGTCGTGTTTCGATACTTTTTCTTCTTCCTCAGTGCACTTCATTGCATAATTTGTCTAATATTATGTATAGTTTAGTTAAAATTTGTAATACAGACGGAGAAATAATATACTGTATTTCATTAATGCTACATGTGGAAGTGTTAATCGTTTTTTATTACGTCTGATTTCTTAATGTATTTTTTGTTTGTTTGAAGACATTGGAAGTAAGGAACTCCTTACATTGTTAGAGCTAGGGATGGACATTTTACCCGATATTTAAATCTGAATTCGAACTCGATCCGAAAAATTTGAACCGAAATCCATTCGGATAACTGAATCCGAACTAGAAATACTCGAATCTGATTCCGATATGTAAAAATATTCAAACCCGATTTATGCATGTAGAATCCAAACACGATTAATTAGCATAGGCGATATGTACGAACTACAAACACAAATTATAGACAGGGAAAAATGGAGTCATAAGTATTTTCATATTATTATGACAGAAGTGTGTGTCGTTGGTTACAAGAAACCTAAGATTTAAATTCGAGACAACATTATTGTGGTATATATTCGATAGACATTTATTAATACAAACAGACAAAGACAAGCATTCGCAGTCAATGTCTACATTTCCAAGAACACCCGTCCCTCTCCTTGATGATTTGCGTATATCATATCTATCAAAAATGAAAGACAAAAAAGGCATAATTAATTAGGATAATACGATTCATAAGTCAATTGCTATTTGACATTCTAAATTAGTCCTCGGATTCTGATAAAAAAGCTAGTTGTGATTAATTTGTTGATTGAGAACAAGATCCTTCTATTATGTTCTGGCCATTCACAGCTTGCCACGTCAATATCCAGAACTTTAGATAATTTTCTCGAGTGCCTTGAGCCTTAGGACATAGGCAGTGTCTAGAAAATGATATAGTGATCACCAAATATATTGCTCGAAAGAAAAAGATCACCAAATATATACTTTTTCCGTTTCTGAAAGTAAGATTTTCTGGATTTTATTCATGTTCCATAAAAATAATTTTTTTATATTTTAAAATACTTTTGTATACTTTTGAAAAACCTTAATTGTAAATATTTGAATTGATTAAATTTTATTGGTGAATAGTTATTGGAAAGTGTATAAAAATAAATGATAAATTAAACTGTAAACATTTATTATATTCTTAATAAATGTGAAAACTTTAGAAAATTTTACTTTCGAAAACAAAGGAAGTATTAATTTTTATTGATTGGAGTTTGTGACCCGAACTCCAACTTATTTCTCTATAGAAATAATACTGAAGAATAGTCCGTTTCCAAAATTTTAAATGTTTAAATTATGATTTTATGTAGTTTCCCCCAAACAATTGACAACTTAGTTTCCAATAAAATTCAAAGTTATTACGAGTTCTCTTCACATTACCACCACTTTGTTGTCTCACCAAATATTGTTAAAATGTAATTTTTCTTCACATTTCATAGCTTATAAATTTCATATTCCGGGCATATGCACCTCTACTATGGAAAGAAGATTATACTGTGTAATTTATATACACGTTAAAATGTATTAAATTCAGCTCTCTATAGTTCAAGACACATAAATATGGATGTTGTAATTTTCAAATGTTTTCCTTTATGCCTTATTTGTAAGAAAAAAAAATTTGATAATAGAGAATTTGAGGCTCAATTAATGTAATTTCCATATAACCATGTTTTTTTGACAAAGAATTTCCATCTAACCACACTCTAAGATCAACAATATATATCCTCATTAGACCACTCCAATTTAGATCAACAATGGTTATCAATTAAAAAAATCCGGATCAACAATCTAAACCTTAATACAATGCTAAATAAAAAATATTTAATTTGAAATTAATCAATGATAAGTGGATTAGCCATACATTTATATATTACTTCGGCCAGATCT
>MU108942.1:0-20789 GCA_012274485.2 Sinapis alba | reverse complement strand
TGGTGTCAAAGATTTGAGTGAAGAAAACTTCAAGCTTAAAGGAGAGATTGTTGAGATAAGCTTGAAGCCTTAAGCATCAAAGAAACCTATTCCTAGTTGAGTTGTGATCTTTAGAGAGACAAGGATTATATTATGTGATTACTATTAGGAATAGGATTTAGCTTAGTCTCTATTTAAGCAATGGCGATTGATAACTTTGAGTTTATGAGTTTTGAGTGATTGTGTGATTGGAGAACTTAAGTTTTGGGTGATTTTCTTAAGTTATATAAAGAGAGTTATACTTTATATTTTCATACAATCTTGAGAACTAGATCCAATGTCCATTTTTAATCTTTTTTTAACACAAATTTGTTATTTTATTCTAAGTTATGAAAATCATCTACAACTTTGATTCTTTATCTAAAATCATGATTTGATTGAATAATCCATAAACTTTCTAATCAAATATTTATTTTTCATCCAATAATCATCAAGACCAAAAAATTGTTGATGGCAAGGCAGCGCTTGCGTAAACGCTAAATTTGATTTACAAAAGATAATTAAAATCCAAAGTATAATATCAGCAAAATAAAAATTATGTCATTTCAATTTGTATAAGATTTGAAACTCAAAACGTTTTTGGACCACCTTTTGTCATATTCTTGATGAAACATCATCTTCAAAATGTGACTCTTTATCACTTCTAGCCCTTGTCGACTTCCTCATCAGCTTCTGCAATCTCCATCACTTTCCTCTTGTTAAGCTTCTCCTCTGCGTCTCTTAAGAACTTAAATCTCGGCAATGACGATGGTGACGATGATGTTGGTGAATGTGATGATGACAATGGAGATGATCTCACTAGCCTGTTAAACTCAGCATCAGTAGATGACTCGAAGAAACCTTCTTTTCTTACACTATTACAAGACTCTGTTAACTGAGTGAAAGGAGGCGTGAAAAGAGAAGGAGAAGCACGAGGAGTGAGATAAGGAGGAGAAGAACCACTTTCCATATTAAGAAACAAATCATTCAAACTCTTTCCTTTTGTGGAAACACCATCTTCATATTCCATTTCCTCTACTGTTTCTTCCATGATAGTGAAGAGAAACCTCGGCACCATGTTTCCAAAACCATCATCGGGAGGAAGACATTGCTGTTGAGTTTCATTAGGTTTAGGGTTAGAGGAGGGAGAAGAAGGGTTAGTGCTGCAACAGAAGAGGAAGAGAAGCTTGCCGGTTGCAGGGGTAGAATAGTCATTTCGTGGATTAGGTCTTCTCCTCCTCCTCTTCTTACACCAGAGCAAGTAATAGAGCTCAGCGAGAAGAGCTAGTAGCAAGCAACCAAAGACTATGCTTAGAGCAAGTCCCACACTGCTTAGAGATCTCATCTTCCCTCCTCAAGACAAAGATTCACATCTCTTGTTAATCATTAAACCAAACACAAAGAGAGGGGAAAGAACACAACTAACAGTGGAATATGAAATGCAGAAAGAACTGAAACTATGAATGTTAGTTATGATTATTATGAGGAAAAAATGTTTATGCAGAGAAGAGGAAAAAAAAGTGTTATATAGGGAAGTGTGAAAGTGAAACTTGGATTTATAACTTTTGTTTGGTTAAAGGAAACTTCGGTTTATATATCTCTTTTTAATCAATAAAATGAGTAAAATGATTATGACATTTTACCCTCAACGAAAGGCACGGCTGAACATTTCTTTACATATATATAGAAAATTCTAATTTGTAATCTTTAGTTTACTACTCTCTTGTAAAAAAAAAAAAAAAGAATTTACATTAAACTTCAAATAGTTTCCCTTTCAAAACAACAAAGTATGGATAGTACATAAAAGACTTAGACCCATGTGACGCATATGCTCTGATAAGAGTGAGATTTGTTTGTTTTGCGTTTCTTCATGCGTTGATTGATATATTAGATTTGCCAAAGTCAGAGAGAGTCCACACCAAATAGGAGTGTCAGTGAATCCACTTCAATAATGTTCGTGATGTGCATCAACATTTTATACGTAGCATTTGAAATATTGATGTTATATGATAATCATATATTACCACTTGGTTTCTTGGAATATCCATTTGTTCTCTTGAACTTATGAACTTTTGGAAATTTATTCTCTTCCATATTAATGCATCGAAAAGAGTTATATTTACTTAGATTTGTCTCTTCCCATGCCTGAACAGACCTTCCAACGTTTTGCAAGCTTTGTCGGTTAGTCTTATAAGTATACAAGTATGAATTTCAATGCATTTGAATATGCATTTGGATGTTACTAGATGTCTAACCAACTTGGGTAACCAGATCTTGAGTAAACGCGTATTAGATGAGTTTTATTTTACGAATATCATTTTACTGCACACATTGATTGAGACTCGCATACCAAATTCTACCAAAAACACCATCACTTGTTTCTACACTTTAGCTCATAGTTATATCCACAGTCTCCTCCCATAAGCACTTCATCTGTGTTTTTTTTTTCTTTTTTTTTTTTGATAATTTTGTTTGCTCCCTCCATCTCATCTCTTGGCTCAGTTCACAAACAATACCGTGAATAATCTTTTTAAACCATATACTTCATGTCCTTTAAAAATAATCTTGCAAGCTGCCATATGTTCACCGCTTAGACCATTTCTAATTCATCTATATTATAGAGATCTTTAAAATAGAAAAAATAGAATGAAGTTTTTGCTCCAATGTGTTCTTATATGAATACTATATTTACCTAATATAAATAAATAAATACTGTTTTTCTATGTTTAAGGAATAAAATAACATTTTTAGGTAAATATAACATTATACTATTATAAAAATACACATTAAAGCAAAAATCTATTTTTATTTTATTTTTTTATTTTAGTTTTTTTTTATAATATAGTTGGATTAGAGACGGTCTTATAAATCCAATCTTCGTGTGCCTTGTTTAGACATCTTCTAGTATCCTTCCCGTAAATAATTGGTTAATGGGAAACTCTGAACGAGCAAGCAACTATTTTTCCAAAGAACATCACTGTCCTCAAATATATGTTTCAAAAATTGTAGAGATTTCATTCTAACAACTACTAATAGATATTTCACATGTATGGTGGTGACACACTCAAAAACAAGTAGATTAATCCACAAGTAGGATACCATTCTATTTTTTCTTCTTCACAGTTCTATTTAAACAAGTCTTAAAATACAATTAAACTAATATTATCTCCCCCCACACACACCTTCAACGAAAGGTCTAAAACACAAGTGTAACGAATTAAAAATAGAACTAGTTAATAGCTCCCACCACAGGTTTATTAATAAAAAATAAACCTACAATTATCATCATCATCATTTGTATTTTTATATTAATGAATCATACAACCCGTGATGGTTGTTGTATCAACAATCCACAAATGAAAAATATCTAATATTATCCATCTAACCTTAAGATCTACGGACCGTCTTACAAAACACAGCTTGTCCAATACGAAATTACCAAAACACCCTTCTTACAAAAGATTAGAAGATGGTACGTGTCCACTGCCTAACCCAGCTTTTTCTTTTCCTCATACGTGTGTATGACTAGACATGTAGGCCCCACTCAGCAACCCGACAACCCTAATTAACCAAAAATAAAGTAAAACAAAATTATTTTTTTTCCTATATATTTATTCTTCGCCGCTTCTTCTCCTTTTCTGCGATATTTTTATTTTTTAATTCCTCTGTTCGGAGCAGCCAGCAGCCATTGAATTTTTGATTTTCAATGGGAATTCTCAACGACGACGCCGTTTTAATCGAGCCGGGGAAAAACTCCGGCGATCCAACCATGGTTACCGTGAATTGTCCAGATGAATCAGGTCTCGGTTCAACTCTATGTAGAATCATCCTCGAGTTCGGTCTCTCCATTACCAAAGCAGGTAATAAAGTCTTAATCTTTATCTTCCTTTTTGTCTTTATCTTTACAACGGAATATACTTTGTTTTGTCGGTTACGAATATTCGAGATTCGATTCAGTTTATTATGTTAATTATATGATTAATTTTAATTTTGTTGATGTTTGTTACAGATTTTTCTACGGATGGAAGATGGTGTTACATAGTGTTTTGGGTCAGTCCTGATAATGGTTCTCCTAAATTCGATTGGGACAGTTTGAAGAACCGTCTCTTGTCTGCTTGTCCTTCTTGCTTGGGTTCTTATTACTCTTCTCTTCAGTCTTCTAATGTCTCTAAGCCTCCTTCGCTTTATCTCCTCAAGTTCTTCTGCCGAGATAGGAAAGGATTGCTTCATGGTTTGGTTCCTTCTCCTTCCTCTGCCTTTGTGTTTAATGTTAATGGTTTGATTAGAAAGTTTTTTTTTTTTTTTTGTAGATGTTACTAAAGTTTTGACAGAGCTTGAGTTTACTATCCAACGAGTCAAAGTCACTACAACACCAGACGGAAGAGTCTTGGACATGTTTTTCATCACTGACGCAATGTGAGTTTCTCTGTTTCTTATGTTTTAACGGTTTTATGGTCTTTAGTTAACTCTTGTTGTGTTGTGTAATAGGGATCTGTTGCATACGAAGCAGAGACAAACCAAAACGTGTGACCATCTAACGGCTGTGCTCGGGGAACACGGTGTGAGCTGCGAGATTGAGCTAGCTGGACCTGAGTTAGAGAGTCTTCAACGATTCTCTTCGCTTCCACCTGAAGCTGCTGATGAGCTATTCGGCTCTGATCTTAGTTCCAGCTCCAATAAAGTGGTTCTCACGGTTGATAACCACTTAAGCCCTGCGCATACGTTGCTTCATATTAACTGTATCGATCAGAAGGGGCTTTTCTATGATATCCTCAGGACTTCTAAAGACTGCGATGTCCATGTAACGTTTTCAAGACTCATATCTCTATAATCTCACCTTTGTATAACTAACGTAGTGCTTTTACTTCTTTATACAGATTGCATACGGTAGATTCTCATCAAAGGTTAAGGGCTATAGGAATCTGGACTTGTTTGTTAGAGGTACGGATGGTAAGAAGATAGCGGACTCAAAACATCAAGATAACTTCTGTTCTCGTCTTAAAGAGGAGATATCGTGTCCTTTGCGAGTGATAATCGTGAACAGAGGACCAGACTCTGAGCTATTAGTAGCCAACCCTGTGGAGCTCTCTGGAAAAGGAAGACCACGAGTTTTCTACGATGTCACACTTGCTTTGAAGTCGCTTGGAATCTGCATCTTCTCCGTAAGTATATACTGTTATATTATATGGTTTTTGGACCGGGTTATAAAATGTTGTGAGTTGTGTTGTTTCTTTTGTAGGCTGAGATTGGGAGGCACTCGACATTGGATCGACAATGGGAAGTTTATAGGTTCCTTTTGGAGGAGCGTCGGGAGTTTCCGTTGGCTAGCCTCCGTTCAAGGAATCAGATAGTGGATAGAGTCACAAAGACACTTATGGGTTGGTGAAAGCGAATGAGAGACTTTTAACGTTGTATCATACTCGAGGGGACTTAAGAAACCGAGTCTTGGCTCGATGAAGGGGTCAAGTAAGAGGTTTGTTTCAGTGATGGTTGGTTGCTTATGTGTGGAGCTTAGCTGAGTTGCATTGTAAAGATTTGGATAATTGTAAAAAAATGGATAAAAGCGCAATTGCAATGAATGCTTTGTAACTCACTTTGGTTTAATCGAATCATACGGACCTGTGTTCTGTCTGCGCGCGTTTACTAGGTGGTTGGTTACAAGGAGTCACAGTGTGTTGAATGAGGGACGTGAAGAATGGGCCAGAGACAGGTTCGAATCCTAAAGCCTGCACATCTAGCTGCAGTTATACATTAAGGACGAGCAACACATTTTAGATTTTTTTTTTTTTTGTTCATACTATAATCTGTTTGTTGTAGTATCAATGTGTCATATTCGTCACTTTGAATCAACATTGGGAAATTCCATCTGTCAGTCTTGTTTGAGCATTTACAACTGAATCCATATATAAAGATGTCAAAATATCCAAAATGATTATGAAAGGTGGTATTTCAGGCACCAAATATTAGTATCCGAATCTGAATTGAATTTGAATTAATATAAGAAAAATTCTAAATTGGAAAAGTTTCCATTTGGAGAGACGAATTAGTATCTGAAATGGAAATTTAAATTATACAAATATAATAAATATTGAATTTTATTTTATTTTATTTTTAACTAATGGAAAATATTTTAATTTTATATTTTATTTTTAAATAAGTGTAATTTTAATATTTTTTACACATATAACAAAATTTCATTTAAATGCAATTAAATTTCTATTAATTACATATATTTGACCAATAGTATTTGAAATAAATTAAATTATTTATAAGATCAGTACACTTTTTAATTAATTAAAACCGAAAATAAATAAAATTTGTATTAAAATTGTAAATTGATATATTTTGTGTAATAAAAAAAATTGTTAGAATAACACTTAATATAAAATATAAAAAGTATAACTATCTGACCATATATAACTCAAATGGAGATTAGTAAATTAAACCCCAAAAACTTACAAAAAACTGATTCAAACATGCATATCTAATACAGTATCAAATTATTAATCACATTAATTAGTTGACTCGGGTAAAATTAACATTGTAAGTTGTAAAAAACAGATTAACAATTAACAGTGTAGTTGACCAAATAAAAAAAAAACAATTAACAGTGTAAGAACGAAAATAAAATAAAAAGTGGGAGTAGGGTTAGAATAGTCGTTTCGTAATCCGTTATCTGTGTCGTCTTCCATCGGCAGCCAGACGAGAGAGAACCACCAATCATTAGAGAGCAACTCTTCTTCCTCTACTCCAATCTCAAATCCGAAGAAGAGCGATCTTAGGGGTTTGGAGGAAGATGACGACACCAATCACCATCGGAAAGCAAGCTTCAGCTTCCGGCAAAGAAGAAGGCGAGCTCTCCACCTCCGATGACGATGTATTATTATTCCTCTTTCCTCTTATTGATTCTTCATTATTCCGCAAATCTCGATAACTTGTTTCTTAGTAAACGTTAGCTGTTGTGTTCGTTGTTGCCTTATTGCCTTGGATTAGGAGATTCGAAACCCTAATCGTATGAAGAAACTTTGTGTTTAGGTATTGCAAACAAGCACGAGAGCTCCTCTCACTGAACATGTCTCAGCTCCTTCAGCTAACACAAACATCCAAAGGCCTCGTCAAGCTGGTAAAATATTATTTCTTAGGAGACTTGTATAATCTCTGTGAAACATTTATATTTTGAAGTTGCCTATGAAACTAACTAACTCGTTTTTTTATTCATTCTTTCTACTGTTTGTGACTTGTTAGGAAATGCTGGATCTTTGATTAAACCTGTTGTCGCTACTACACCGTTGAAGCTGACTCACCCTGGAGGCCGGATAGTTAAGAAGCCAGCCGTGTCTGCTGCTCCATTACAAGGGAAGAAACTTTCTTTAAGGGGAAATGACAACAACCTTGTGATAGATTTCTCAGATGACGATAGTGGTAGTGAGTCTGATAGCAAAGGAAGGAAGCAGACATCGAAAGTTCAACCAAAAGGAACCGTGCCTGGGAATAGAAACCCGTCTACAAAATTGAAAGGACCATTTCAAATTGATAACAGAGCAGTAACAAAGAAGGCACCCTCCACTAGCACCTTTAGTCATGCTGCGACTTCTAAAGTTTCCAGCCTTGCGCTTCCCAAGGGAATTAGGAAAAACAGTCATACCTATGAGAGGAAGGTTAGTAAAGATACACAGCGTCCTGAACAGATTGTGGATCCCAATAGCAACAAACTTCAGGAACTTGAGCTGAGGCAGCAGATTGCACAACGGGAACTTGAGCAGAAGCTTAAGGCACTACAGACGAAGACGGATGCTGTTAACCCAAAAACCAGTCAAACAAGGAGTCTCATTAATGTTTCTGGTAATGGTAAACAGCTCGAACCAAACGAACCTGCCAAAAAGCGCTTAAAAGTTAGTGGGAATGACACAAGTCAACCTGTTATTGATAACAGAGAGCCAGCATCTACAGCTGCACCGATGAAAGCGCCTGGCATCGGTAAAAGTCTACTTTCAGGTGAGACTAACGGATAATATCGAGCTTCTACTAGCTGTTTCACTAGAAAATTTATCTTGGTTAAGTAAATCAATGTTTTTATTTTTTCCCCAAATCTGGTTTCATCTGACTTTGGTGTTTTCTGTAGGCAACAATGCGAATGCTAGTTGCAAACACATTGGTAGTAACAGTGGTGAGACTGCTCCCCCGGTCATTTCTCAGCATGCTGTACAAGGCAATACAAACTCAAGTGTCTTACAAAAAAGTGGAGTAAGTTTCATCATGTTTTGTATTTTCTCCTTGACTAGAATTGGAGTTATCGACTCTAAGACTTGGTTAAACTATTTCTAGTTTCGGGCCAGTGTTTTATCAGTTTGTGCGTATGTTCTTTTTTTTTTTTTAATTCCAGAGCAAAGCAAATCATTTCGAAGGTGTAAGATGTGGCAAGCCAGATCTTCCTGTTCAATTAACTTCAAGAGAGCGGGAAACAATGAAAAATGTTGATAGCAACTTGCCGAGTGACCAGTTTCTCAACATAGTCAATGGAAACCATCAGGTTTTTTCTATATCCTTAAATAACAACTTGGAGGCGGCTGGCATGATTCTTACTTTTGAGTTTTTGTTTTTCTGCTTGGGAGTTGCGATTCAGCCTTCTCTGGACAATCCGGGCTTCTGGAACATCCCGGGGAATACAACTGCTCCTGGACATAGTCCTCTGGATATGCAATATTTGACAAACCTAGAGGAATCTCTTGACAGAGACCTGGAGGAAGCACAAGAACGTAAACGCCTTTGTGAAGTTGAAGAAAGAAATGCTCTTAAAGTTTATAGGAAGGCACAAAGATCTTTGATTGAGGCAAATGCCAAATGTGCAGAACTTTATAGTAAGAGAGAAACCTTATCTGCTCATTATGGATCTCTCATTGTGCGTGACACCAGATTGTTGTGGCCTTCTATACATCATGAGCACCCTGAAACTGGGTTTCGGTTCTTCAGTAATAGTGCTGAAAACATTGATTTGGCAACCAAAACGGACATCCCTCAGCATACTCAGCTAGAAACCGACCACAGATATAACAACGAATATGGTGGCATTCAATCTCTTCATCGTCCTCATAGTGGACATAATTTGGGTTCAGAGCCGTGCAGTGATCTTGATGCTAGCACCTCGGATGGATTGCCTTGCAGTGACAAGCAAACTGCAAGTAGACTATGCTCCCCGTCTAGCGATGCTCACATTTTGCCAGATGATGAGTCAGTTCCAGTGGACCATGAATCTACCGAAGGGAACCTTCCGAATCAAGCAGAAAATCTTGAGCAAACACAAGGCAATCAGAATTCCTTGCTTATCGAAGCATCATTAAGATCTAAATTATTTGAGCGTCTGGGTATGCGGGAAGAACCTAAAGGTGGCACATGTGCCGATGGAGAGACTGTGGTAGATAGAGGGGATGAAAGTGATGTTGCAAGTGAACGAACCCAGGGAGATGGGAGTAGCCCTGTTTCTGAAAAAAATCAGCATAGTGATTCTAAAGGTAAGTAGTTTATTTAAGAGATTGGCATTTTACTTGGTTATTTGGCTGGGCATTCACTTGACAAAGGGGGAAAAAGCATGGTCTTTTGCAGCCTTGCTTTACTTTCAAGCCTACTCTTAGAGATGATTGAGCTAAGCTGCAGATAGCAAATGCGTGTTTTTTCATGTGCTTTACTTTGTTTTAACACGTCTTCCTATTTCCTAATCTCAGAGCCAGAAGCCAATAAACGGCAAGGAAGTCCCTCGGAACCACCAGTTGAACACCGTATAATCCAGGAAAATTTGCTCAATTTTGGATCATCTATAGATATGGAGTCCCATGAAATTTCACCAGAGGATGACCTTTTGTTGTCTGTAGCTTCAGCAGGCCCTTTATTTCGGAGCACAATTAATCATCTAAAGGTCCCTGGGTCTTCCATTACATCTCTGGGAACAGAATATACACTTGAAAACAAGTCATATAGCCTATACAGTGATGTTAGACAACGTAGCAGCTTGACTAGAACTCCAGTATATGAGAGAAAAATTGACCTTTATACCCCTAATTTGAAGATGGACCCTTTTCGGCCTCTCTGCATGTACGAGTTACGTGGAAGATGCAATAATAATGAATGCTCTTGGCAACATTTCAAGGATTTCGCTGATGACAGTTTGCATCCAAGTCAAAACAATCCTCCGGGTATGGCAGAAAATATGTATTTAAGATTTCTAGAAACGATATTTTCTTTGCTAGAATTCTTAATTTGCTGCGTGTTGCAGATGGTAATGTTGCGTCAAGTTTAGATGAGAAGCAACATTATTCTTCCAGAGGATCCCAGATTGTTGACGTGGTGCATTCACCAACTTATCTTGTCTGCTTAGATACGATGAAGGTTGATTCGTGGTCTTACGAGTCCCTTCTGGCTCAAAAACATGGGCAAATATGGAGGAAGCACTTTAGTGTCTGCCTAGCCTCATCGAACTTGCTTTACAAGAATATACCTGCAAGGGAAAACGAAGGTCGAATTGAGGTCCTAGGACATCCAAGAACACCCTCATCATACCTTAGGATCAAACATAGCTTGATGGTTTGTCTTTTTTTTTTTCTCTCTTTATTTGAACCTTTAATTATGATAATATCTAGCTGCAGAGTGCAGACCCATGCTGCATTCATTTATTAATATTCTTACTACCATCAATCACTGACCTGCTTGGTGGTGCATTCGTAGAATCTCCTTAACCAAGGTTCAGATGCTGCTGTTGAATCCGTGGAAATGGCTCTTACTATTTTCTGTCGGGAAATTGACCACTCAGAAGGCTTGATCCAGGCAATGTTGTTTGATTCCTGTTAATACTGTGTAGTATCAAATTTAGCTCTCTTTCTTATTCTGGTGGCCCTTTTTCTTTTCAGGCCCTTTCTGTTCTTTCACGAGGTCTTGAAGGTGATCCAGCTTCTGAGATTCTTTGGATTGTGTATCTTCTGATTTACTATTCACATGAAGGATCAGATGGGAAAGATATGTTGTCTCTTGGGGTATGTTATCACCTATTGCGATAGTATTTGACTAACCTGGTGGCAATTAGTGTTTTTGCAGTTTTCAAACTTATATATGGATGTCTGGGCATATCTTCATCTTTTTTAATACATTGTCGGAATTATTGGTTATTATTTTTATCTATCCTGTGGAATGCTTCACAATTTTGCAGCCTGGTATTATATGAGATAACTTTTAAATTTTTCAGGTCAATCTGTGTAGCGGATCCTATGTAATATGGCTTATGCACATCAACAGTCGAGCACAACTTAACGATCAACTAAGTGCATATGAGGCTGCCCTCTCGGCGCTCTGCAACCATGCACCTGGGTCTATTGCCAGGGATCATGCCAGCGCTTGCATATTAGATCTTTCATTGCAGATGTTCAACCTTTTGTGCATCTCTGGGAATGTTTCGAAGGCAATCCAGAGAATCTCCAAGCTTCAAGCTCCAGCATCAGTTTCTGAGGACCCTGACTTTTCAATGATGTCTCAAATTCTGACATGCTTAACATATTCTGATAAATGTGTGTTCTGGATTTGTTGTGTGTACTTAGTTGTTTACAGGAAGCTGCCTGATTCGGTTGTCCAACGATTTGAGATGGAGAAGGAACTAATAGAAATAGAATGGCCTTCAGTTGATTTGGTAGCTGATCTGAAGCAGATGGCTCTCAGTCTGTTTGATAAAGGGATACGTTCTGAAGAACTTTGCGTTAGTGATGGGTCAACGGAAAATGGAATGCGAGAGCGCACTGCCGGGCTATTCGCTCTGAATCACGCACTGTTTACGATTGCAGTTGATGAGTTGGAAAAATGTAGGGACATTGTGAAGGCATCAGTTGAGCTCTACCCAGCTTGCTTAGAGCTGAAACTGTTAGCAGCTAGGATGAAACCAAAAGAGTCAAAGGAAACGTTGTCGTCTGGGTTCGAAGAGCTTCTCAAGCAGGAACCTAAAGATGCTTCAGGCATACAATGGATTTGGAATCAGTACGCTGAATATGCTTTGCAAGGAGGAAGAAACGACTCGGCAAGAGAACTCATGTCCCGTTGGTATACCTCTGTATGGGATGTATCGTCCTGTAAGAAAAAGACAGGACTAACTAATGAAGAAACAGAGGAAGAAGGTGAGACTGTTGCATCGGATCAGGTGGATGTGATGTTTGGATATCTTAATCTCTCTCTCCATAACGTACTGCAAAGTAATTGGACCGCTGCTTGCTCGGCTGTTGACCAAGCACTTAAAGCTGCAGCTCCTGATCATTTTATGCATTTCCTGAGAGAACATGCTGTGTTTCAGCTGATCAATTCGTTGCAAGCAACAGGTGAATTTCCAATCAACCTACAATTGAGATTACTCAACTCTTATCTGGATCAAGCAAGTTCTTTACCTGTAAAAGAGCCACTATCGTGGAAATTCATCAGCAACAGCGCTGAGAAACCAAGAGCTAGGAAGCTAGTAAGTAACCTTCTAGCCCCAGTTTCATCTGAACTCTTAGTGGTAAACGCCGTTCTTGAAGCATGGCACGGACCATCTCTTGTACCGGAGAAGCTGAGTAAACAAAAGGAACTGGTGGATTTTGTGGAAACGATCTTAGGCTTGGTCCCCTGTAACTACCCGCTAGCTTTGTCTGTAAGTAAGCTGTTAAGGAAAGAAGAGGAGTCTGGTTCCTCGGGTGTTCATTTCTGGGCAGGTCTGAATCTGGTAAGTACAATTTCTTGCGCAATGCCAGTGGCCCCCGAGTATATATGGGTAGAGGCTGGAGAGATATTGAGCAATATCAATGGTTTCAAGACAAGAGCAGAGAGGTTCTTGAGTAAAGCTGTGTCTGTATATCCAATGTCTGTGAAGCTGTGGAGATGTTATGGGAGTGTAGCTAGAAGTGTAGAAGAGAAAAGAGGCGTTAAGATTGAAGAAGAAGCTAGAAAGAAAGGAATCACTCTGCTGGATATTGAAATTTGAGAAGGAGAGTCTTGTGTTTTTTCCTTTACATAGATAGGACACACTAAGAGGGAACATAGTAACGAAAAAATGGGAATACATTTATTTTTAAAGGGTTAAGTGAATACCACAATTGTTATACTTTTGTTCAGTTTCTACCATAAGCTTTTTTGTTATACAATTGTAATTTACATTTTACAATGCTTTTGCATCATGGTGACAAACTTTTTGATCACTTTGGATGAAGATCTTATCATGACTTGGTGTTACCCTCTTTATGTACTTCAAATTCAACCTAATGCTCTTCTGTCCATTTATTTACTAATCCTATTAATAATTTACGTTTCCAGAAAACAAAAAGAAACATAATAGAAAACAAAAAAAAAAGAAGGGCCCAACCGGGTTCGAACCGGTGACCTATTGATCTGCAGTCAATTGCTCTACCACTGAGCTATGGACCCATGTTGTTTATCTTTCTATATAACCTAAACTAATTTTAAGTATAATCACGTCTATATTTCTTCTCAAAGTGTGGCTCTACTCTATGTGTAGATAATATATACAGGTCTATATTTCTTTCTCATAGTGTGGCTCTAATCAATGTGTAGATAATATATACAGTATTAAAATCTACATGATCCAGATGATGCAGAAAAATAACAAAGGTGGGTAGTCTTAAACTTGGATCCAACTACAAGCAGGAACTTCCTGGATTCTTGATCCATCATAATTAGCAATCTCCTAATCTCCAGTATTGACCATAATGAGAAGGATTTTAGTGGCTCAAGCTTTTGACAAGCTGACAGAATGCATCATTACTTAACCACAAATTAGTATGCATTCTTGAACGACTCAAGAAAGCTCCTCCACACTAGCTACTACATTTGCTTTTACTCTCACCATTCCCACAGCTTCACCAAACAAACTAGACTTTCCCCAATAGTTCAACCATACATGCTTAAAGTTCAACATTAGTTTTCCTTCTTCTTCTGAAAAAAAACTGAGAAAACCCGTTTTTGTCAACGGAGACAAAGGGTAACTTAGAGGGAAAATGTTTTTGTTAGCAATGTTTGGAAGACAAGAACAGGGCAAAGTCAAAATAGTACATCCGTACGTAAAGATTGCCCAACTAGTGTCAAGAAATATTTAGTTTAACCAAAAAAGTCCAAAAGTATCACCAAACAGACAATGACGTTCAAAACAACATGCGGCTCATAATCACAAACCTACCTCCCAAGTCAAACCTACTTTTCCTTTTAATAGATTCTTGATTATGAACTTGTTTATGCCATTTGTTTTCATATGTATATGCAGAGAGAAGATGAGTAAAATTGCTAGCTCGTGTCATTTATTTTGTATACAAGTTAACACCATGTGTTTTGAACATTGTTTGAAGATAATTAAATGGCGAAAACAATAATTGCTTTTTTAAAAAACATTTTCTTATGATAAACAATTGTTGTTAACGAGATTCGAAATAAATAGTGGAATCATATCAAAACACATGATGTTACTTGCAAGTCCCAGTGATGAACCATGCCTAAACTCCTAATTAACAAATAAAAAGACATGATATAATTTAAACAAATCAAAATAATATAAAGTGTAAAAGAAGTAATGATTTTAATTGTTATTTATAACTTAATACGTATCCTCGTGTCTCTCTGTTTGCTTGTCGTCCCCATAAATGGTAATAAATCAGATACGGACGGTAACAAAAGAACACTCCAAAACCAGTAATATGACTTATATTTTCTCTTATCAATCTTCTGAAAAGAAAAAAAAAAATCCTTACAGGATATAGCCAATAGATTTCTTAAGACTTTTTTTTTAAAAAAAAATGGTCATACATATCATTTTGATCAAAATAGAACCCGACGACTTTTTATCTTTTTGGCCAAACTATACTTTCTTGTATCCATTTGTTTGACTTTAATACACAAAGACAAAGCAACCATTCTTCTTCTCTTTCTGTCATGCCTCGTGCCTCTCATTAACACCAACCCCTTATTCTCAATTCTTCACCTTCTTCTCTCTCTCTCTCTTCACATCTTTTTCTTCTCTTTTTCTTCTGCTTACAAACTATATCCTGTTCAAAGCAGCTGAAGAAGAACGATCAAGAATCAAGAATCAAGAATCAAGACTCTGTTCTGATGGGTTCTTGCTTCGGTTCTCCAGTCAAGGCCGATAACTTTTCCTACAATGGTACCATCTTTGCATCTATTAACTTTCTCGGAATCTTCTTCTTCATCTCTTTGTTCTTCATCTATTAACATGTACGTCTATGTAGATAAGAGCAGCTATCTGTCCGGTCTAAGCATGTCTAGCCGGACATCGTCATCCGTGAGGGCTGCGGCTCAGAAGACGGAAGGGGAGATACTTGATTCGACGTCCGTCAAGGGCTTCACCTTCAGCGAGCTCAAACTCGCAACTAGGAACTTCAGACCGGACAGTGTGATCGGAGAAGGTGGGTTTGGTTGTGTCTTTAAAGGCTGGTTGGATGAAACCAGTCTCACACCGACTAAACCGGGGACCGGTTTAGTCATTGCTGTTAAAAAACTTAACCAAGAAGGTCTTCAAGGCCACCGTGAATGGCTGGTACAATGTTCATTTCCCCAAACTTGAGTTTATGTATGTGTGTGTGTGGTTGTGTCTGATGTGTTGTGTTATGTTCTGATGCAGACAGAGATTAATTACTTGGGAGAATTGAGTCACCCGAATCTAGTGAAACTGGTTGGTTATTGCTTGGAGGATGATCACCATCTTCTTGTATATGAGTTTATGCAAAATGGAAGTCTTGAGAATCATCTATTCAGAAGTGAGTTTCCCTTGTATCATTGTTTGTTGATTCAAATCTATGTTTTGGAACCATGAAACGTTATAGAGTTCGTGTCTTTGTTACTAATGGAAGTGGTTTTGAAGCAGGAGGTTCACATTTTAAGCCACTAACGTGGGTTCTACGGGTCAAGGTTGCGCTTGATGCAGCGAAAGGGCTTGCCTTCCTTCACAGCGACCCTGTTAAAGTGATATACCGAGACATTAAGGCCTCCAATATTTTGCTTGACTCGGTAAGAAACACATATTCAAAAGAGTTAGATGGTCTCACTAATCTTTGAATTTTATGTTAATGATGACTTTGTTTCCATTAACAGGACTATAATGGGAAACTTTCTGACTTTGGTCTAGCTAGGGACGGTCCAGAGGGTGATCTAAGCTATGTTAGTACAAGGATTATGGGCACATATGGTTACGCTGCTCCCGAGTATATGTCATCAGGTTTAAAAAACTACTAATCTTCTTGATAAAAAAAACATATGGGTTGACCTTGAGATTTTGAAGTAATAATGCATTTTAGTAAATATTTTACTAGATATTTAAATTTGGGATCTATGTTTACGTAAATTATTTTTAAATTTTCAAAACCCATAAACCAATATTTCACTTGCCTTTACCGTTCTCTGCATATAAATTGATATAATACCATGATTATTACAGAGTTTTTATGATAAATATTTAAGAACCGTCTCTTAACTTTTTCTTAGTTAAAGTTAAGAGACGATTCTTATATTACGTTAAGAACCTCATCCTTAGAACTCTGCAATAATCATACCCTAAGAATTTGAGTTCTTAATTTCATCTTTTCACATATTGTTGTATCCTTCCAGGTCACTTAAATGCAAGGAGCGATGTGTACAGTTTTGGAGTTGTGCTTCTAGAGATTTTGACGGGTAAACAAGCTTTGGACTATAACAGGCCGGCAAAAGAAGAAAACCTTGTGGACTGGGCTCGACCGCACCTCACAAGCAAACGCAAGGTTCTCCGGATCGTGGACCCTCGGCTAGACACACAGTACTTACCTGAAGAGGCAGTGAGATTGGCAAGCATTTCTGTGCTGTGTCTCTCTTTCGAACCCAAGTCCCGTCCCACCATGGACCAAGTGGTCCGTGCCTTGCAACAACTTCAGGACAACTTGGGAAAACCTACTCAGACTGATCCGGTTAAGGATGGCAAGAAACATGGTTTTAAAACCAGAGCTAAGTTACCTGAAGTATAGGTTGTTATTTTTTCTTGTTGTGTTGTAACTTGTAACCACTGTTGATATTTTTTGTTCCTAAATACATTTAAAAAAAAAAAATCATAGAACGTTTGAGTGTAAATATTCTCGGTTTAGGTGAATACTGAGATTTAATCAATTTTAATTTATTCGGTTTGGATTTGTTAATTACACTGTTAACAACATTCAAAACCAAAGAACGTGTGTCGTTTCTTGCTTTTACATTTCAAACTGCGTGCCGTCGTTTTGTCTTATCTGCTTAGTGACCAAAACTCAAGACTTCTTGTTGCAGAGAGGTTTAAGCTTACCCGAAGAAGACAAGGTTTTACCCGAAGAAGACTTCCTTTGACAATGTTCATATTATTTGTTTATATTTCTATTTTTGATCTCTTTGAGTTGAATCTATTATATGGTCCAGATCAAGTTGCAAAGTATAACAAATAGCGTCACAAAAGTAGTCTCTACGGTGATGGAGTTCACGTCATGGCCACCTCTAAAAACTGTGTTTGTAATTACAGTTCAAGTCTTTTATGTTCTTATTTGTCTGAATCTTATCGGCGTTACTATGGCAAGACTCATGTGACTTGCATTATCCCTTAACAACTTCAAAGTGACCAAACACAAAAGTCAATAACTGTTTTAAATACTTGTATGCTTCTAACCACTCTATTTAAGTCCAATTCTCCGACCGACCCTTTTAATGACTCCCACGTTTCAGTCTAATCATATAATACTCTCTTCCTATATGATTCTCCAGAACTTAGAAAACGCATGAAATTTGAGAATTTCCTCATGGAAGCTTCACCACAATACAGTAACAAGAGAAATGACTTAGAGGAAGGAGTAAGCATCTCTTTTCCTTATAAAAAATATATATATATATATACATACAAGCAATACTTTATGTGTTTATGTAGGTAATGCATCTTAAAGAGAGACTAGAGGAAGAAGAAGCATTGAGTAGAAGTTTACGTTCTGCTTTCAATGGCTCTGTTGTTTCACTCCCAAGTCTCTCCTCATTGTTTCTTCCACCACAGGCAACGCCACTACTCGTGTATACTCACTTAATGTATAATCTCCTAACCTAATGATCAAACTATTTGATGTATGTCTTAACAGTTTACGGAGATTATACAAGAACTTGCCTTAGTGGAGGCAGAGATCCTTTGTTTAGACCGAAAAATCGAGGAGCTGAAGCTTAAACTGTGCTACGAACAGAGACAAACGCAAGAGCTGACAGAACAGAAGAGGACATTGGCGAGACAGAATCATGTGAGACGCAAAAGTTTGCCATTAAGACATGATCTTCATCAACGATCTTTTTCACATCACTACCAACGTTCTGCTCTAGATACTGTCTCAAGTGCTCATTCAAGGCTCTCGTTCTCTTATGCTCCTGATTTTTTGGATGCCACTTCTTCAGGTGGCTTCACAGGTAAGTATTTGTTTATCACTTAATCTTTATAAGTTGCACATTAATACTAGAGGACACAAAGAGTAATAGTAACCAAACCTAACTAACATAACCAAACCAAACTTTATCTTCAAAACCTAACTGAACAAAACCAAAAAAACATCTCGTCTCATTACTGGATTGGTTCAAGTCCCTTATATTACTTATGTCTCATTGAAACTCCCAATACAGAAGTTTATATTCTCACAATATACATTTACACGGATGCTTCACAATGCACTGAGTGTCGCGGTTTTACTCGGCAGATGAATTTGATGGACTATCAAGAACGCAGATGGGTAAAGTAAGAAGGGGGCTTCGGCTTGTGGAAGTGAAGAGCAAAGAAGACCCAAACGAAGTATCAGAACAACTCATAAACTGTCTCATAAGCATTTACTTGGAACTAAATGAGGTTTCATCAAAGGCCAAAGGAGATGTAGAGTTTTCAAGACGGCCCTCTTCTTGTAGCAGGAAATCAAACACATATAGTTATTATCAGAATGCAATGAATCTTGATCCTTATCACGTATTGCCAGACTCTAACGGAGGATTCACTAGAGACATTGGCCCTTACAAGAACTTCATTCACATTTCAAGAAACTCCATAGATGTGACCCGTTTTACTCATTATTGTTCACCGGCTGTTCCACGCTTGAGGTATTACTTTTACATTCTATGTATTCAACATAGTGAAATGATCACATCAAATAGTATTATGAAAGTGTTTTATTGACTATATAATCGTGTTTGGCAGTGTTTTGATGGAAAAACTATCAGAGGTGGATTTGACTTTCTTGACCTACAAGCAAAAACTCGCTTTCTGGATCAATATCTACAACGCTTGTATCATGCATGTACGGTTACAGTTAACAAAATAAATTATTGAATCTTTTTTTACATATATGCCACACATAACTTAAAACTTAAAATCAAATTATATGTTTTTATTATAGGCTTTTCTTGAGTATGGGTTACCTTCATCTCACAATAGACTACTTACCTTGATGAATAAGGTAAGGTTTGGGATTAAAATGTAATCTGGTAGATAAGAATCCAACCATATGAAAGTGTTCTTTATTTTTTATTAGGCTTCACTTAACGTCGGTGGCATAGTTCTCAATGCTTTGGCAATTGAACATTTTGTCTTACGACATCCTTGTGAACCAGAACATGTAAGTGTTATACATATTATATAACCTATAAGTAGAAGTAAACTACCCAAGAAGCTAATCAACATCTTCATGAAATAAGGATTCACTTGATGAGAAAGAAACTCTCTTGCGGCACACTTATGGTTTAGGATATTCAGAGCCTAACGTGACATTTGCGCTTTGCCGTGGAAGTTGGTCATCACCAGCAGTAAGTGTACAAACATAGTTTATCTTGACCATTGTATATGGATTGATGATGAGCTTTGGTATTCATGTGCAGCTTAGAGTCTATACAGCAGATGAGGTGGTGAATGATTTAGGAAGAGCAAGAGTGGAGTATTTAGAAGCTTCTGTAGGTGTTTCCAGCAAGAAAAAGATTATTGTTCCACAGCTTCTACAATGGCACATGAAAGATTTTGCAGATGATATTGAATCTCTTTTGGAGTGGATCTACAGCCAGTTGCCACGATCAGGGAGCCTGAAGGCTATGGTTATGGAATGTTTAAAGAGAAAAGCAAAAGTTCCTTTAGCTAAAATGGTAGAGATTCAAACATATGGCCACGAGTTTCGTTATTTATTGTCATTGTAGATACTAGAGACCCTTGCGTTTTTACATAGATGCTTTCATGAATTAAATCAAACCCTTTTAAGGTGGAGTAATATAAAACAATAGAGATATTTAATTAACGGCATCCACATCACTAGTATTAAGGGTGTTCTTATGTTTAAAATAAAAATATATTAGTGTTGGTCTAATTTTTATTGTATTTATAATTTAATTATAAACTCTTGTTAGAGCTCTTGGAGGTGAATAATAAACTTTAGCTAAATTTAAAGTGGAGAAGACAATGTTATGTCCATATCTCCAAAAAAAAAAAAAAAAATGAATAACAAGTAGTAATTGATTTGTGGACTTGTGATAGGTTAGCATCAAATGCTGTCGGGAAATACTTTTATGTTGTAAACCGGATGGTTTAGAGGATGTTCCATAACCGAGAAAATGATCCTGGGTCGTGTTCAGCTTAAGTGAGAGTGTCACTATAGTGAAGAGAGTGAGAGTGGTCGATGGCAAGCTGGAACCGTCCTTATCCACTCTCGGATAAGGACCAAATATATGGCGACCCGATTCTTCCTTATCTTGGTCGATGGAGA
>MU108941.1:0-20802 GCA_012274485.2 Sinapis alba | reverse complement strand
AAAGCTGCTTCTTCCGAGCTTTAATCTGTTGCTTGAGAAGGTCCATGTTTGCATAACCCTCACTTTGTTTAGCATCTTGCAGTTTTGCTTTGAGACTTATTAGCTTCTGGTCCAACCTTCCCATGCACTCTAACATCTCTCTTTTTCTAAATTTTATCTCTATCATCCCTTCTGGCTCAAGCACATTCCCACGAGAAGTCTCATCAGCATACATTTCAACATAATCTGAATTTATCTGGCTATCAACAACCACCCACGCTCCACCTCGCAACTCTCCCATCTTAGGAATGTACACAAACACTGGCTGCCCATAAGTTCTCAGATTTTCAACTATAGCTGAACCAGCCTGTAGTATTCCTTCGAAAAGATCTCTCTGCCCACCTGAAAACCCTCGCCAGTTCGCTAGGATAAACAACGGAAGCCCTTCCCTGTTGAAATCCATGAGCGCTTGAGCGGTCTTGGCTGCTGAACCAGGAAACCAGACTTGCCCTGCTTGCGTAACCACTCTTTCATGAGAGTCAACCTGTCCAGGATCTGCTGGAATAATCTGCGTTACAGTCTGTGTCTCAACTGCTACAACTCCAACAGGTATTCCCCCGAGCTTAGCTCTACCAGTCACTACCGTTCTCGCCCAACCTTCAAGAGTCTCAATAAAGCTATTTTTATCAAATATACCACCAAGCCATTTACCAGCATTGTCATTAACCCCAGCTATAGCAGCTCGTGGGTCGCAAGAATTCTCCGGGAGATACTCCACAGTTCTCTCCGGAGGATCTAAAGAGGCAAGAAGAGGAAGAGGACCACCCGCGTAAGCAGGAACATATCTCAGCCAGTTTAGAATCGCTGACACACCTTCAAGATCATCTGAGACTGTAAGATGAACAACACCATTTGTGCCCATGATTTTGGGGCCACCAAGTTGCATGTGAGAGCTGTAAACCTCACGCCCAAGTAACTTGTTCAGCGTTGAAAAGCCAGTCAAGATGATAGGCTGGTCTAGTCTCTGTATGCACCGCATACCAAGGCGGGCAAGGTAAGCACCAATGCCAACGGTTCTTCCACTAACAAAGGTTAAAGTAAAAGTTTCTTTGTAGGCTCTTGAGTAAGCACCCGCTATTGCTCCACTTCCTGTTAGGTTCTCTACGCCAATACCATCTTCTTTACCAACGATTGTATCAACGACCCATCTTTTTCCCCCACTAGGCAGCTTTATCTCGTGCGCAATGACAGATGATCCAATCCTTGCATGGTCTTCAGGGCTTAGGTATATATACTGAAACCCATTCTCAGGGGAATCTTCATCCAACCATCCAACTTTAAAGCAGGCTTTGACTTCTTCAGCTACCCCTAGCCTGGCACCAGAGTTTGCTGCTAAGTAAATCAAGGGAAGCTTCTTGGCACAAGCGAGTTCAGTCACAGCAAGGAAAAACGCGTCCTCTCTAGGACCAAAAGAACCAGCTTTGAAGGTGACATCATTGGCCACTATGAGAACTTCCCGTCCCATTGGAAACTCAGGAGTCAACATCTCTAGGCTCCAGCCCACCATTCCACAGTCGTTGAGACCAGGTGGTCTTTCAACCGGGATAAGAGATTTACCTGAAGAACCTTCGAATACAAGCTCTTTAACATTGGTCAGAGTATTCTTCAATGGTCTCTTAACTCTCGGGTGTTGTGATTCCCACAACTGTTCCAAGGCTGTCTCAAATGCCTGAAAATGGAAAGAACAAAGGTTAGCAACCAAAAGATTACGCCAAGGTGTGATGAATCTTCTGAATTTTCAGTAACTAACCAATGGGAAATCATAGCAATAAGTAGTGTTACTCCTCCTTGCGGCTAACCGTTGCCTGTCAAGATATCCCAGTGGCTTATATTGATCATTGATCAGGGTTCCATGCAAAGGTCCCTTCTTGGTTACTGATTCATAAATTAAACTCCCAGTAGCTTCAACTTCTCGGTATATCTGAAACATCGTTAATTAATCAAATCATGCGATGTGTGTAGTTTGTACAATATAGTATATGTAAGCAGAACTTTACATGGACAGTGCATGTACGGCCTGTCACGTTTGCAACCACAGCTCTCCAAGCGCCACTCGCCAGTCCAGAGGACGCCAACCTCAGCCGCACTTCCCACTCGCACACACCCAACCTATGCATTCTCACTCCAGCTAACTTGTGTATCTCTCGTACTGTTTCTTCTAAGATCATCTCCATTGTAGTTTCTTCAATCTCCGCATTCACTTCAACTCTCCTGTAAGAAACACGATGACTATTGTTAGTTTCTTTTACCATAAGGACTGATACATTACAGACATAAGTGCCATCGCAACCTGGGGTAGGGCACAAGATCATTAATCTGCTGCTCACGAAGTAGGCTAAAGAACATATGTGCGTGGTCTGGTTTCATAGCATCCATATGGGCATTCAGTTCAAGTTCCTCCATCGCATCCATCAAAGATCTAAGAATGCATTTCGATGTAAGAGGCAGTGTTTGGCTAAGTTGATTATCCTGCCCTTGTTGCAACAAAAAGCCATCGGTCATTGAACCCTGTCGAACAAGAGATCTCAGGAATATCCTCCTGACTGGCACCGGCTTGTCTGTGACAGTGTACATATGCCATTGACGATCTCGTGAAGGGGTATATTGTATAGTTTCATATCCTTTCAGCTTATCCTGCATCATACAATACAAACAGTAAAACGACCATGAAATAGAATGGTGTCAAACAAAAATTTATCGTTATCATACCAACTCAAGGAATATGGACAGAGGAGGTTCAAGATGGCGCAGCATCGGCTCTTCTGCATAATACTGTTTCTCCATCGACCAATGGAACGAATGTCTAATAGGTGTTCGTTCTTCATCTCGCTGGATTATACAGCTCACCACACCGACACCTGCAGAACAGAGGCTCGAACTCACTTCTTCCTCTTTGAGAATTTTGTCCAGCTTGTGTACTACTTCTTGAGTTTGGTCCTCATTCTCACTAAAGGAAAAACAAAGCAGCAGTGTTAACAGATATGGTACACAATATAGCACCTAAGCTAAACTAGCTTATAACATCAGGCTGTATCATGTACCTGTCCTGAAGCAGACTCATCTGATTGTTGATGCCCACAACAGCAATGTGCATTATATTTCCAGATAAAGGAGATTCATAGTCGCTGTGGTTTGTTTCTGTCAGTGCTGCATTTATTATATTCGGCAGAAACTGCAGAGACTTGATTATAACCATAACCCCCTTTTTTTTCTTTCTACGCTTCTCAACAAAAACTTTTTCAGATGTCTCTTGGTCATCTGAGTCAGTGTTTTTTCTTTCCATAAGATCGTCTAGGAACTCCCAGGAAGCAATGAGACCATATTGGTGCCACTGCATCCTCACGCTTTCTTTAACGAGGCAGGGCTAATGACAAGATACAAGTTAATATGAAGTATGTGACCAAACATAAGTGTTCATAATAAGGGTGCAAAAAAAGAACCTGGTACAATCTGCGAATATAAGTCTCAACAACCAGTCTTTGAAGTGTGCGGTCGCTGTGGTCAAATAGTCCCACGAGAGCATCTTCAACAGCTAAAGGTGCGTTCACAAGATCTCCCATCCTTTCGGCACAGTTCCTCTTGAGAGTATCCATATTTTCCCCATCTTCTGTAAGCATTTCTAACTCCGACAGGCTTTTAGCAATGCTAGAACGAAGTTCACTTAGTTTACTCTGTTCGAGTAATTGACTCGCCTTGAGCACCAACTACACACACACAAATTGATCATCACTTAGGGTGTTAACACATAATATTATATCACACAATGAAACTAAACCCACCTCAGAGTAGTTAGTATTGTTAAGTGTCAAGAATCGGATAAGTTTATCTCTGTACAGAGCAGGATTAGGATAAACAAAATGCTCCATGAGTCGGAGAACGAGCTTGTTTTTGCTTTTTAGGCCCTGAAAATAATAATGGATAAGCATAGTGATGAAGACAAGAGAAACCTAGCCTGAGAAGGATAATAATAATCACGGACCTGGTGTGACAGCACTATATCCACAATCTTCAACCGATCTTTCTTGTATTCATGACGCATACGTTCTATAACATCAGCCTGTCCAAGAAATATAAAATTATAATTAAGACTCCTCAGCCATAGCTAGCAACCACAAAGCCAGCCGTCCTGTATATAACCAATTGAACCATGTATATATATCTTACCAGCATGTTATCATTGAATAATTCTTCCACTGATAGATATTCCTCAAAGAGGGAACGAACAATAACACATGCATGACTTTCTCTACCACCTTCGTAAGACTTTGCAAGGCTCATCAATGGTTCAATGAGCCTTTCAAGGGCACCTCTCTCTTTCTCATCACAAGATGCTACATGAGCCTGTCTCAGGAAGTGGACAGAAAAAAGTTCAGAGAAATAACAGGACCATAGATCTCAAATGGAAGAAGTAATAATAGGTAATCAATCACCTCTAAAATGCCTTTTAAAAGTTTGGCAGGAAAATCTGCGGCCAGGGAGTTTCTGGAGATACACTCATATTCCATATACTTCGATTCTAGCTGATACAGTATTTTATAAGAAAATCACTAAAAGTCTTAAAACTAAAAAAAACAAATAATGGGATACCATATTATGAATGATACATATAAGTGTTTACCATGATTCTGAGATCTTTTGGTAACCGTGTCGCCAGAACTGCAAAGCACTCTTGCCACTGAAGGAACGGGAGTTCAGGGTTATCAAGGCAAGAAAGCAAGTCTTGAACAACCTGCAAGATACAACAACGTCAGAAATAATCTTAAGAAAGTTGGATCAGACCGGAGAAATCAAAATGGTGTTTACCTCCTCTACTTGATGCTCATAGCCGGCAAGAATCATGCGAGCAGTATTTAAAGTTGCAGCATATCTCTGATGAACTTTTGCAGAAATTCCCGTTGGAAGCCCTAATCTTGGGAAACCTCCATGGAAGGGCTCAGCCTTTCTTACAGTCGAAGGATCAGCAAGATCAAGATTAGCTATAAGTTCACCAGCCTGCAAGTAAATGGATGAGTTAAAAAAAAAAGTCAACAAAATCTATTTGTACGTAACAACTAAAGCAGAGCATTTTTACCAGCATGACTTGTCCTTCAGACATTTTAAAATGGATAACTCCTGACGCAGGTGAAAGAAGCGGCATGCACATCTTCATGACCTCAACCTCTGCATAGGGTGTATCAGCATCAATACTGCTATCATCCGAAACCAGATACCTAAGTAGCTTGCACGGTGTCTCAGCCATTAACTTTGAAGGGTCATGTTCATTCTGTATAATAAGCCAAAAAGTGACTTCAGATAAAATGTGAGGTAGTAAAGAAAAAAAAAAGTTCATTTGAAACCTGAAGTAAACAAGTTTTCCCGTCAATCAGAAGACGGGTTCCTGAGGCTTCTTCCTCTGCATATATGACATGGCTTTTACCATCCAACTGCAATGACAGTCAAAATCAAGGTGTGCTGAAGGTCAGATTCTGAAAGGCAGTTACTATGTGTGACATAATGTTGCGTATAGTATGAAACTTGCCTGCATCAACAAACCTCCATCACGTAGAGTGTGTATTTCTGCTGCCACTTCTGAGTTGTTCATTCTTAGTCTGTAGCTTCCTGATCCACACCGGACCACATCAACCTAAAAACATTTTACGTTCAGAATTAATATGGCAGAAGAAATGCAGAGAAGTAGAAGTTTGGCACTAGAAGCATACCGTATATTTACTTCCTTCAATATTCAGAGACACTTGAGAATGCACAAGAGATATATGCTGCAATTTGAAAGAGAAAAAAAAAAGAAGTAAGATAAGAGATCACACCAGCAAGACAAATGAGAGAGCTGATCATTTTAATACCTTTGGGGGAATTTGCCCCTTGTCAAGATAAGCAATGTAATCCGAGACCACGACAGCACCAGTCGCTGATGCTTTCTGTACAAATAGAACATCCATCCTGTCACCAGACAAAGTTTTACAAGAAAACTGATCTTCTGAAAAAAGAGAAACTTACATAGAGAGCGCCGCTGACAACAGAGAGGTACCACGGAGGCCTCTCTGCTCGGATCCGCATAGCAATTCTACTGTCCAACCAACCAGTGTGAATTTTGTTTTCCCGGTAATCAGCAGCCTGATCAGAAATTAATTGGCATGATCCTTGTCAGAGAGTGCTTTTTTTTTAGTGTAACTTTTGTGAGTAGGAAGAAGGAGGAAGCGTACATGTAGAAGGTCAATCGTGTAGTCAACGTTAGTCCTCACTTCTCCACGAATTTGAATTTCCTTCAGCGCAAGAACCATATTTGCTATTGCCATGGCTCTAGATTCCCCAAATGCAAAAACATGTCCTGAGTTGAAGATTATAAAGGAAGTTTAAATTTGTAAATTAAAAACTCAAACTGACCTAGCAGCCAAAAAAATACATTTTTAACTTACCAAACTGAGAATCTGAGAACTCGTGGATGCCTCCACCAGACTTGTGAAAGAAAATTCGAACTCGTAAGATTATAAAGACATAGCAAAACACGTAATACAAAAGAGTATCTATAGACATATGTATACCTTGACAGAGAAGTAACCCCAAACATTTGGGTTGCTCTTAAAACTCAGCTCCTGTTACAAGTTCATAAGAGTGTGTTACCCCTCAGTGAATAGACTTTTTAACATTTCATTCTACAGCTGCGACCGTACTTACCTGCACTTCACCGCTGGTGGGTTTAAACCCGTCATCAGGATCCTCGCTTGTCACGCGTACAGCGACACAATGACCTTTTGGCCTTACAGATTCAGCGTTATCAAAATCAAAAGAGGAGGCTACCAAAGATGTTTTCCTCCAAGAATCATAGCCTCCAGCATGTTCCATACCATATAACCTTCTTATCTCTGAGATATTAAAGTACATTCTTTACATACGCATATGGACTAGATCAAGGGAATCGCTGCCTTTTGGAAAATATAAGGATGCGCGCAGGGCATACCAGGGATTTGCCAGAGAGGGATTCCCATTCCGACAGCAACTTGGGCAGCTGGAAGATTTATGTCAGCGATCCGCTCGGTTACAGGGTGCTCAACCTAACCTCAAACAAGTTTTTCTACTTTCAAGACCAACCAAACGTTTTGTAGAAGAAAAAAAATGGAACCCTTTGAAGGAAACAAACCTGTAGCCTAGGGTTAAGCTCTAAGAAGAAGTAGTCCCCAGTGTCCATGCTGTATAGAAACTCAACAGTAGCAGCTCCAACATAGTTAACACTCTTAGCCAGCCTTCTAGCTGCCTGCTCCAGCATCTTCACGGTATCTCCCGAAGCCACAGTGATGGGACCCTCCTCGATGATCTGTGTGATACAAAACCATTAAGTAAGATCAGTCAAGCAATCATCTGAAAAGCAAGTGGATGGGATGAGATGTTTTGTTGCAACAAAGGGCTTCAACATGAGAGAGGATAGGTGGTCTTAACAATTTAGATCCAATAACAAACCTTTTGGTGTCTTCTCTGGACGCTACAATCACGGCTATGCAAAGCTGAAACGTTTCCATATTGGTCACAGAGCAGCTGCACCTCTAAATGCCGACTCTACACATTAATAAAGAGAAAAAATCAATGCAAGTTAAAATACTCATCAGCTATGTGGTATATTTTTTAAAGCTGTCATACCTGTGAAGCAACCTTCATAATGAATATCGGCGAGCCTGGGACCTCACCTTGAACTTGCTTGAATAGAGCTCTAACTTCATCATCATTATGAACCTAAGAAATGAAAGAAGAGTAAGTACACTTTCATAGTGACACTCCAAAAGGCATTAAGGTTACCTTCCTAATGCCTTTACCACCACCACCCCACGATGCTTTGATCATTGCCGGATAACCCACAACTTGACAACTAGCAACCGCTTCTTCAGTGGTGTAGACACAAGCTTTCCTGTAAATCTCCTCGGGGATCGTTACCAAGCTGCTACCAGGAGGTATTTTAACCTGAAAACATCAGAACTCACCACTTTTATTATAACCAGTCTCTGATAAGCAAGTTCAGCTTTAGTTTAACTTACATGGGAACCACTCCATGGCAGAGTAGGTACATCAGCAGCTTGTGCAATCAAGGACGAACCAATCTTATCGCCTAATGCTACCATTGACACTGCTGTAGGACCAAGAAATATGACTCCTTTGGCCTTTAACGCATCAGGTAACTCAGGGTTTTCAGATGCATGACCCCAACCAGGCCAAACTGCATCCACACGTGTTGCTTGAGCCATCTGCATTATTTACATAGTATTTAAACCAACTAATTTAGACTAAAGCATAAAGTAACACACAGAAAGTTGCACTCACCTCTACAATAAGATGAACATTAGCATAATTGTTATTGTTCGTTCCACCAGGGACTTCCACAAACTGATCAGCAATCCTGATATGTTCAGCATTGATCCGCATGTCTTCAGGAGTCGCCATGGCCACCAATGATATGGACTTTTCCGAGCCAAATGTTTGGTAAGACCATGCTCTGACACTGCGTATAAACTTGACAGCTGCCATTCCATTGGTAGCAACCAAAATGCTATGGATTGGCGTGTTTCCACCAAGAGCCTTACAGAACTCATCCACTTGAGACACATCTGTTACAGCACTATGATCCTTCCCATTAATGGAGCCAGTCGCTTGAGGCTCAGATATATCTGTAAGATAATAAGAGAATACATAAAAAGATACAGTCAGCAACAACGTTCAGTGTTAGTGTTTTTCAGACAGATGAAATGCAAAAAATAGTAACAGAAAATAGAAAGCAACCATTACCGCAGAAGGAGGTAGGATCAGGGCTGCTCAAGTCCTTCCTTCCTAAGTAGGCAAGAGGACGGAACTGTTTGTTCCTTTGAGACAGAACATTTCTTCTGGTCTTGTTTTTGTAAATCGAAACTCCTTTGAAGGCTCTGATCATAGAGCTGCTGCTTCCCAGCTTCACTGTGGCTGGAAAGTGTCTGTACATGCTGCCATTTGCACCACGAGCTGATGTAATCCATGGTGAACCAATGGAGAGTCTAATCCGATCAGAAGCTCCATTTCCGGCGGCAGAACACGATACCAAAGCTCTCATCTCCATGTTTGATAGAAAACTTTGCAATCAAGCCAAAGCCAAAGGCACCTGTGAAGAGAGTAAAAAAACTCAAAACCCTTCAATTTTGTTAAAAAAATACTCAAATACCCCTAGTAAATCTTGTTTATTTATTTACTTTAAATTTAAAATGTGTGTAAATACAACAGATACAAAACTCATCCATAATCTCACGTTTCTTTGCATATCAATCTCTCAATTTCAGTTTCTTCAGTTTCTTTTCTTTCTTCCTCCTCCATTGATGGTTATCACAAATACGAGTTACCTTAAATCTCTTGCTCTATTTTTCAAATTTCGATGTTTCTGTGACTTGTACAAGAAGATGTTAAAATCATGTCAGAATGGACGTAGAAGCATTCAGATTCTCTATATCTTGGACAAGGCTTATATACCTAGTAACATCTTCTCTACTGGTTTCTTGACTTTCAAGTTTAAAACTTTCATTTAGTGATATTTTTAAACCCGATCTTTTGTTTGTTTTTGGTATATCAGATGGACGAGGACCCATTAAACTTAAAGGTCTATTATTTTACAAGAACCTCATCCAAGAACCGTGGAACCATGGTGAGAGGCTGATGCGGCCATCAAATCATCAGTTCAACCGGAGGTTTACCAAATTGCCCAAACCGATCACCTAGAAGATACCAGCGACATAGGTCCATGTTCCCGTCACTGCACCAGGTCTATTTCTCGTCTCTTTCCCATTTCTCGGCTTCTATGTTATTTGGTGGGAGAAACATGTTTAATAGTGATAACTTGTTTATTAGATGGAAACTTGTATTATAACGGTTACTATTTTTCCTTTGGCTTTAACTTTGACTATATAAGTGTTGTGTAGATGTCGTAGAAATAATAATTGTAGAAGTTAACCATATGTGAAAGCGTTAACAATAGCTGTAGATTGTAACTGCATAGTTAGATGTTAAGGTTCAGACTCTAGCAAGGTTTATGAAAGAATATGTGGTGTAATTGATAGTCTATTATAAGATATTTTCAACCAAATATGACAAAATCCTCTACAGTCTATAGCAAGGTTTATGAAAGAATTATGTGGTGTGAAATCAATCAACGAACAAAGTTATATTTGAACATGGACTTATCATATCTCTAGACCATATCCCTTTACCACCAAGCAAAAAGGGTAAAATCAGAAACACAAGAGATAATAGCTACATGAAAATGGAGTTTTTCACACATATGGATATATAGCTAATTTTTGGTATATCCATGATTTTATTATTGAGTCAATTGGTTTAAAACCCTAAAAGAATGATGAAATTAGCAAACTACTTATGATGGGACAAGTTTTGTGACTACCAACGAAGGTATCATGGTGTGGGATTTAGGGTATCTAACAATACTAAAAGGCCAATATACTGAAAGGAGAAGCATACCACATATTTAAAAAATCAGCCAATCATGAGTAATTTTTTTCCACATCAGACAAGATTCACGTGTGGGCTTAAACTCAACTTGATCCTTTTATATTTTCGATTGGCCTTTTACATTTGGGCTTTGAAATCCCAAGTCAATCAAATTGGTCCTACAACTATTTCATACATATTTTGTTGGGCTTTGAGTTCCTCTATGTTTTGGGTTTTATAACACTCCCAATTGAGAAAGCGTTATTTTGGGAGCTCCATCATTTACGGCCCATTCATAATCACAAAAAAAAAACTACGACTTTGTCTTTTCCGTCTCTCTACCACTTTGGCTTCTCCGTCTCTCTACCACTTCCGCTTCTCCGATTGATTACCATAGAAACTGAAATCAAATCGAGTCATTTCTAAACAATCAATACTCTGCTTAACTTCCATCAATCAATTCTTCTTAATGAGTTCGTTTCATCTCTCTCTTTTCCTCCTTTTTTATATATTAAATTTCTTTCCTTTCAACAAATGAAAAACCTAGAACCGCTCTAACCTCAAACCATGGCGATGAAACCAAATGGGAAGTCCTCTGTCTCCTCCGCCTCTGATGAAAAAGTGATGTTCTTCAAAGAAATCTTACTAGGTCCCCACGAAACACTGTTACGCTTCCGTCTAATCCATTTCTGGGAGGCTCGGAATCCACTCAAGAAGACACTTATTGGACTGGAGATGCTCCTCATCGACGAACAGGTTCGTCAGTCTAAAAATTTTAGTTCAAACTTATTTTAATTTGAAACATCGTACTCTGATTTATTTTGTTATCGTCTTTTGTTATTCTTATCGACAACAAGGAACTGTTATTCAAGGTTTCATTCCACCAGGGCGTATTGAAAAATATTTGCCTGATATGAAACAAGGATTTGTTTACAAACTCAACAACTTCTATGGATCAAAAAACAAAACGGTGTATCGGGTTGCTGATCATAGTGCAACCGTGTCTTTCTCATGGAACTCTGAATTGTCGGCTCTTCAAGACAGTCCAATCCCTTTTGATGAAGACCGTTTCCGGTTTCATTCATATGAGGATTTTAAAGCTAATTGTGATCTCAAAGGTGACCTCTACGGTAAGCTCTATAATTTTCCACACATCTCTGAGTTACAACGCTTTATGATTGGATTCATGTAGTTTTTTAGACTTTCTTCCTGCTTAGATACAGAAATCTCGAATCTTTTAAGCGTTAACTAATACGTTTAAGTTTTATTGTTTTTGGTTTGTCTTAATCATTCTCTGAAATATCTCTTGAAAGAAACACATGTCGATGAATGAATTTCGGTTATTCAGTTTGTAACGTTAGGTAGCCCAACTTATATAACTTCACCTTTGGATTTTGTCGAGCATGAAAGCGTAGCTTAGTATAAATAGGATTTGTGTGTTTCAAATTAATGTGATGATAAAAACTTAGACGTTTTTTTGGGAGTCATTTAACTTACTACTCATTGTGAACAATGTAATAGATATCGTTGGACACATAAAGCTGGTCAATGGATAGACTCTCATTGAGCATCCCATCCTTGACGAAGTGGAGATATCTACCACACGGCACATTTTGGTTCATGTTCAATCGCATGAGTAAATGTGTTTCTTATTTCACCATCTCTTGGTACTTCCTAAACCCTTTAGAGCTTATCTTTTGCAGCGGACATGTAATGAAGCTCTACCTTTGGGACCAGGCTGCTACAGACTTCTGCAAGAAATTCAAATCCTATGAAAACACTCCCACCGTACTTTTGGTCACTACTGTCAACACGAAACGTCTAGGAGGTTAGCATTTCACTCTTCAGTATGACATATGAATTGATAACTGTCACATGTTTCTCAAAAAAGTCTGTCATTGTTCGCTTATGTGATACTAATTTATTCACCCTTTGGAAAACACTTTGTTCTCTGGTTGCTAATTTACCATGCAACACATAAATGACAGATAGCCATGCTGAATTAGTAAATTGAAAGTAGAGGAGTTATACAGCTTATATATCTTCACTCTATCATTTTTAATGATTTTTTTATTATTCAACAAGTACTCTTGCCCTGGCCTCTATGCCCCCCCTCACGAGTTTTTATGGACTATGATGTCCAACCAACCATAGATTATTTCACCTGGTTTGTATTCCCGTCTTCAGCATCTATTGTTTCACAATTTCATATGAAGCGCACACGTACACCTATTGCAGTGATTGACTGAAGCAGTGCTTTATATTTTGTATCAGGCTCGGCTCAAACCCAGAGATTGCTAAGCAGTTTAGTGCAGAGGTGGTCACTAAGCGTGAGACACTGACTATAGCTGAGATATTCTCCTACATCAAGCAGGAATCTGCCAAGGTAAAATTGAAGCTACATATTTATTACTCATTATGAAAAGCTTAGATATTTATATCACTTGCTTATACACTGTCGCAGGAAGCCTTTTTTGAGTGCACAGCTACGATTGATGATGTTGTTCATGGCTCTGCTTGGTATTATATTGCATGCAGTGGGTGCCATACTAAGGCTACTAAAGGCCCAACTTCGTTGATGTGTTCAAAATGTGGGAAGGTTAACATAGCTGGTGTTGCACAGTATGGACTCTAGACTCAATATTCAATAACACTTTCACTGGTATTAGCTTCTGATTTTTTCATAGCAGGTACCGTGCAAAGATATCTGTTTATGACAACAGTGACCAAGCTGTTTTTGTCCTACTTGGTGATGCTGGTAGAGAGTTGACTGGGAAGCACGCATCAGAATTAGTCAGCAGCTACTTTGAGGTAACTTATCATCAGTCTGTACTCTCAAATGATTAAACCTCACACTGTTGTACTTGAATGTTAGGCTAATGAAAACCAAGGAGCCAACCATGAGGTGCCTGTCCCAGAAGCTTTAGTCAGCACCATCGGACAAACCCATAAGTTTTGTGTGAAAGTTACAGAGCACAACTTATCAGGCAAGACCCGAGCTATAACTGTAACCAAGATCCTCTATCTAGACACTCCACCAGCTACAGAAGCCTCTGTTGGAAACGCGATTGCTGCAACGTCCGAGGAAACCTTGGAGACTGGAAATGACGTCTGTGAAGCTTCCAAAAGCCGTGTAGATTCTGCAGATGAGGGGAGTAAGAGGACATGTGACAGTGCTAAGGAAGAGAAAGCTAAACGCCCAAAATGTGGGAATTAGAGCTTCCATTCATCTTCTCAGAGTTTGCAAGGTTCATTGCAGTTTAAGTATTTGTTTTTCAGTTTAGTTATTGATTCATGATTTCCTTTCAGTTTGAACTTTTCAGAGTTTTTTCCCTTGCAAACATTTTATCTACTTTGCATGATTATTACCTAATAATCATGTGTGTTGCGCTATTACTCTGCTACTTCAGGATACTCTGCTTAGTTTATTATTTAGAACTCTATGATAATTATAAACATGTAGATTTGTGGAACATCTATGGCATGTAAGACATACATTCCAGCTAATACAAATCAAATTGTAGGTCAACCTAGATTTTGTTTCGACAGAACAATAACACCCATCAGAGCTTTCAATGGCAGCCTAAGAATTAATGTCATTGTCAATGCAAGAGTGCGAGCTAAATTGCTCATCATCACCACAAAAAAAGATCCCAAATACACGCAACGAAAAAAACATTTTATTAAACTTTTTCCTTCATAATAATAGAGACCGCAATTGTATTTTTATCTTCTAATGGCTACCGTACTAATGGTATAAACTAATGACGCATCACTCCTTCTCTGATCATTTGGTATCACAGCTATACGTGAAGGAATAAACTAAGATAGGATTATATGATTATTTCTAACGTCAAAGTTATAAAACAGTTAAAATATCTGATTATATTCTTCCCTTAAATCAGTGGTAAAATCAATCACCAACCAAAATAAATTTAAGATCACAGCCAAGTATTAAAAAAAAGATAACATAAGATTTCACAAATTCTAACGTTTGTTAGTGGCATCAATTTAGGACCTGCACAGCAAGTCAAACCCAAGTAATTAAATACTATCTTCTTCCAAAAATGTTAGAAAATATTCACATATCTTCAGAACTAACATCCTTCCTCAACCTTTTCTTAGAAAGAATCATTCCAAGAAACGCTACAAAAAAACAACTTCCTCTTTCCCATTTTCAAAATAATAAACTTAAATCTATTTTCCGCGCGTAGCGCAGACAAAAACTCTAGTTGATTTAATTAGGAAAAAAACTGTGTGTACAGAGTGCAATTTCTCTTTATTTATTACTAGAGATTATTTCCGCGCTACGCGCGGATAACGGATTATTATTTTATGTTTGACAATTTTAAGTGAAATTTATTTTCTGTTATAATGAAAGAGAAACTGAGGTGGACAATCTCATCAAACAAAAATATGAATGAGAGGACAAATTTGTAAAATTGAGTTTGGTAGTGACGTGCATATAGACAAACCTAATCCAATAGATTTACGAAGTATAAAACACAGAGAAAACTACTTCGAATACATTAGTTGAATATTTTTTATTATTCAAATATCTCAATCAAAATAGTCAAATATTGGAATGTGGTTAATATATATTTTTGGTTATTTAATTGTTAAGAAGTGTTCTTAGGTTTATGTTGGATTGGGTCTGGGCGAGAAATAGTTTATTGGATATTTGGATATATAAAGCTTAGTTATCATACTTAAAAATGAGTGTAATTTTTTAAAATATTTCTGACTTTTTCGAATCAGACTTTATACATGTATACTTTAGAAAACTTTGATTCTAGTAATGTGCAGAAACCTGCTAGAGAGATTATTGAATGGTTCCAACGATGATTTTGCCAGCGAGGTGCAATATGTGAGAGAGGAGGTGGAATATGTGAAAGAGGAAGGATATTAATGCAAAAGATTTGTGATTAGGAAGAAGATTTTATCAAGCATTTACGTTTGACTTAATGGTGGGTGCGTGATTTCTGCCGTCAAACACGTTCAGTGATTACGTTAGGATTGTTCGTCGTTGAAATATTAATTTCAGTCTAATTATACATGCAACTAATTTTGGGGTATCAGACCAACTATAATTTCTAACTTATTAAGATGATTTAATTATTAAGATTAACTCAGCCCCAATTGATAAAATAATTAGTTATACGACTGAAGTCATTATGCATTACTATCAATCCAAAGACAAAACAAATAACAAACCGTTTAAAATACTTAACAAAAGCAAAGTTATTAATAAGGGGAAAACAGAGTCTTGACTCTAACTGAAAATAAAGAAAGGGAATAACATAGTTCTGACACGAAATGTCAAATAAATAAATAAAAACAATCAACATTTAGTTGATCTAGTTGTCATGTTTAGAACGTTTGGCCTTGTGCGCTGCAATCCCATCATCCGCAGTGCCTCCAGAGGCATCAACAACACTTGCAGTAGGCAGGACGTCTTCATCTTCCACATTAACTGGAACTCCAGCGGAAGATGGCAGAGGTGGCAAAACACCTGCTGAGACAATCTTATGAACATTCATAGCTTGAATCTTGCCTGTGAGATTGAGCTTAGACACCTTGATCCTGAAAATGTGTGTTTGACCAATAGTGTCAATTAGAGCTTGAGGGGCAGGCATCTGGTGATCAGCACCAAAGTCTTGATTATCCTAAAAAAATGAAGACAGAATAAAGTTAGTTTTAATGAATTGAGAGAAGGTTTTAGTTGATGGATATGTACCTCAATGTAGTTGTCTACCAACTCTGCCGCTGGCTTTCCTGTCAACTGACTTCCTGCATCGCCAAGTAGGACAAAGACTGCCTGGTCGTTGTTGTCGTAGACTGAGATTTTTGCAAGATACCTGCAAATAACAGTATACATAAATCAATTTTGAAAAATGAAGCTATAAATGACATGGATATGTTTATATTTTTACACATGTATCTTAAGGTTTATTTACCTTGGCATATTCCTGCTTGATATAAGAAAAGATCTGCCCAATTGTCATTGTCTCAACCTTAGTGACCTCATCTGCATTAACCCGCTTAGCAGCCTCTGGATTAGCACTCAACCTGAAATAATTCACAGAACTTAACATAAGTAACTAAGTCAACAGGGACAGAAACTACTCCAAACTGATAAACTCTACACTGGTGGCTCTAAAATTATTAACCAATCGATGGTAGGCTGGATATCCTTGTCCATGAATACACGTGAGGATGACATCGAGCTGAAAGCCAAATTACCTGTTTGGATACCGCATTAAACAAACAACATTAGTGATTCTGTTTCATGTCTGAATCTTTCTTCAACCGAGACATAACTAAACAGCAGCCTGAACTTACGATATGAGCAATAAAACGCAACTAAATAGTTTCCTAAAACTACCAAGCCTTGATATAGACGCCATATGAAGAGCAGTCAGGATAGAATAAATATCAATCTAAATCATTACTATATGAACCGCATGAGCTTTGGAAAATGTTTACCTCTTAGATTTTTTGGGTTCACAGTTATGACCAGATCGAAGAACAGTGGCAATGTCTTCAGTGGAAGTGAATTTCATGAAAAACTCTTTCGCAGACGCATCCCACAAATAAAGCTTCATAACAGAGCCACTGAAATTAAAAATTAACAGGGTAAGATGTAGTAGGATGTCGTAGAGAGTTTTGCAAAAAAAAAGTCTTAATTTCGCAGACAGTTTTCCTTGGTAATAAAATCATGATTTTAAACACATACTCTTTACACTGCAAATGTACCAAAATATGACCCATGCTGATTACGTCGGCCTCTTCAAGAATGGGGCGGTCAATGAGAGATGTCCATTTACCAACCTCAAATGACCAATAACATCTACATCAATGTTTCTAAAGATTAGTTGCGAAGTCTAACTATAAAAAATACACAGATTGATTAAAAAACAGAGTCATTACCGTAGAGGTCACCCCTAAGACCACTGTTAGCTTGGAAATCATCAGGGGTGTGGAACCTGAACCTGTCTACGGGGAAAGAACCGGAGCCGGAGATGTCGTCGCTGTCAAGTGGAGAGAGAACAGACTCGTTGGAGAAGGAAACTGTCAAACTTTGATCAGCAACACGATATATATTCTTGCTTTTGGTAGCAAAATAATTCTGAAGCGTGTAAGTGACGCCTGGTTTAAGATGACGGTGGTAGGTTTTGGCACGACTCGAGGATATGAATCCTTGCATCACCGTTCCCTGCAGGAGATAAAATAAGTAGGGTACACTTATGATACAATATACAAAGAATTTCATAGTTAAAAAGGCGCATGAGAAGGCAAAAAATATTAATGATCGCAAGATTTTAACTTTGAAATAGACAAATATGTGGATATTACAATGGATAGCGAGTAAAAAAATTAATGAAAGCAAGGTTTTAACTTTGAAATAGGCATGTAAATTAGGTATTCAAAGTTTGAAGAATTTGTGGTTTCTATTTGTAAAATTGTACGCTTCAGCAAGATAATAAAACTTTGGGGATTAAAAGTCATACCTGTTCATCCATTAGTAGAAGCTCCAACCCAAGAAAGGCCCCACATTTGGCTAAGTTCTTTGCTTCCCAGAAATGTATTAAACGGAATCGGAGTTGTGAATCAGATCTTCCCGGTGAGATATCATTGAAATACATCGCGAAAGGAGCTTTGCCGGTGTTTATCTGGGATTTCGTGGTGGTTTCCATGGATATGGATTTAGGGTTTGCTAAGAAAAGTTATGGGGGAGTTAGGTTGCGAGGGAAAGATTTATAGAGGAGGAGAATCGGTGGGGTGGAGAATCGGAGGGGAGGAGAATCGGAAGAGACCGTCTTTAACATGGTAATTGATGCGGCGTTACGGGAGAGAAAGAAGAAACCGAAATGAGGATGATGAAGTGGAATCAACGACATCGCGAACCTTCAAGATCGTGATGGCTGTCTTTGGGTTGTTGGGACAACAAATAATAACGCATGCAGGTCCAAAACGTCAAAGTATATCAGGGCCTAAATGCCTAACCTAACTCGAAGCCCATTCTGTTTAAACTGAAGTACAGAGCTCACCCACATAGTGACATGGCAATTTAAGAAGAGCTGATTGGTTGTTTTTTTGTTCCAACGTGGATAGCTTGTTTGATCAAGCTCAATCTCTTTTAATATTGGGATATTATCCATATATGACTTCGATAAAAAAAAAAAGAAAAAAAAAAGACAAATCGTACTGACCTAAGAAAACCCCTTTTTTAACAAAACCCTTTTTACATCGGCATATTCAAATTTTAAAATCAACAAAACACAGGAAAAAAAAAGATTTTCAAAAAAGAAGAAAAAAAAAAAAACAATCAACGAACTGCTACGGAAAGAGGAACAATTCACCAAAAAATATTCTATATTTCGTGGATTGAGGCACAAGTATCTCAATGAAAAGGTGGTCCATTATAATCCGAGGCCGAACCAAAGGATGTAAACGGCCACATATACAATAACCGATTTTTCCGGGCCTTATTCTGGTCTTGTGGCATCTCTTTGCGACACACCGGACAAGAATTATGCTGGACTAGCCACGGGACTATACACTCCGAATGGTAGATATGTTTACACGCCATCTTTCTTGCAAACGATCCCACTTCAAACCGGTCTTGGCAAACCGGGCAACACGGATCCAAACCAAGATGCTTCTTCCTGATCTTGATCTTTGGCATGGAGTTGATCACGGTTAGTGAAGCTGGAGGTGGACCACGGCGGTCTTGTGCTGAGAACCGGTTAAACAACTCTTGAAAACTCAACTCGTTTTCAAGAACCGATCTTCTGTTGTTGTTGTTGCCGCGAGGGTTGCGAGATTCTTCAATTGCTAATCCGAATAAATCAAAAGGGCTTAGGTCAACATTCTCGCAGAGCCTTTCAAGAAAGGTGTTACCGCAGTGAATGCAAGCTCCTCCTCCTCTTCGTAAGTGATCCTCTCCTTGAAGACGGATTCCTCTTCTGCAAGTATTACACCAATGTGTATTTTTTCGGCTAGTCATGGATCTGAGAGAAAATAGGAAGGAAGAGCCGGCCGTTATAGAAAGGTGTAAGAGAAGGCACAACACGAAGCAACAACAAAGAAAGTAAGTAATGGTCTCAAGAATATCTGTTTACAAACTTGGTAAAGGGTCTTAAGAATAATCAGATTCATACTACTATCTCTCTCAACTTTATGCACATGACAAAACCGAATCACATATATATGTTAAAAGCTATTTCAGACACAAAGAAGAAGAAAACTACTCAAACATCTCTTACCCGCATAGAATGAATCGACAAACAAATTCTGAATCGATAAGTGTGAAAGAAGGTTAAATAGAAGAAAAGAAAATTCTGGAAGAGGTTCAAAAAGTCTTTCACGTAAACTAGAGAGTCAAATTATATGAAAAGTCATTCAACGGAATGTAACAAAGAAATTACGCGGAAAATACAAAAAAACATACTAGATGAACAAACACGTGCTTAGATTCATGTAAACATTTTGAACAAAAAGAAGATTGTAGACATTAAAACCTCTTATTTATCTACTTCAGAAAACAGAATAAAAGTTTTAGCCAAAAGCAGTAAAATGTTAAATTGTTAATCGTTCTGGACCTCTGGTCAACATAATTTATTTGTGAAAACCTATGGAAACTGAGTAACCAGTTTTGACTAACATGTAGCATTCAATTATATAGTTTTATTCTTTTTTTTTCTCCGTAGATTACTTTTGTGAAATTGCACTGTCTACACTCGGCTTTATGCATAATTAGTCAGATACACTAAAGCACTGTTTTGGACTGTTCAATAAATGATAAAGACACTGTTGCTCCTATCGATTTAATCTTTACTCTACGCCCTAGAAGATAATGAAATCTTTTGGACAAGATTTGTTAAGATTTTCGTATCCTTCTCAATATCCTCCTGTCAGATAAAATGAGTTGCCCCAAAAATTTCCCGTAACAGTTCAATTTCAAATTCAAAATCGTGTCAAGGGTTTTCCTCCATCTACTTCTTCTTCAAATTTCTGTTTCCTGTAAATCTATCATTCACGTGGCTCTGTAAAGTAAGGTTGAAATAACCGGAAATGGCAAATCAAACCGAGAAGGAACCTTCGCGACAAATGCTGGAGAGGATGTTTGCATATGGCGATGAACCCGTTGGTGTGAGAGTCACCCCTTACCACAAACCGTTTGCAATCAGTAAAATACTCCGAGCTCTGGAAGATGATGAAGTCGATGTTCTACGCCGATCCCCTTTCGGTAAGCTTGTAGAGATTGCGGAGAAACCCACTTTTTCTGGACGTTTTGGCAGATATATTATATCG
>MU108940.1:0-11213 GCA_012274485.2 Sinapis alba | reverse complement strand
GACTGATACGATCAGCCATCCGTACTGCCTGGATGGACCAAGGACTGTCCACACTTGTCCATCACGCCATGAAAAATGGACCCCTACGTACTGATAGGCTGATATGATCAGCCTTATCCGTACTGAATTGTAGGATTTACCTCAACGGACGATGGACTGTCAGGACTGGTCCCATCAGTACATGAAAAATGACCCATACGTACTGATAGGCTGATATGATCTGCCTTATCCGTACCGAATGGAAAGATTTACTCAACGGACCATGGACTGTCCGGACTGGTCCCATCAGTTCATGAAAAATGACTCATACTTACTGATAGGCTGATACGATCAGCCATCCGTACTGCCTGGAAGGACCAAGGAGTATCTAGACTGGTCCATCAGGCCTTGAAAAATCGACCCATACTTACTTATAGGCTGATATTATCAGCCTTATCTGTACTGAACGGAAGGATTAACTCAACGAACAATGGACTGTCCAGAGTGCTCCCATCAGCACATGAAAAATGACCCATACTTACTGATAGGCTGATACGATTAGCCATCCGTACTGCCTGGAAGGACCAAGGACTTTCTAGACTAGTCTACAAGCCATGAAAAATCAACCCATACGTACTGATAGGCTGATATAGTAAATGGAAGGATTTAACGTAACAGACCATGGACTGTACAGACTGGTCCCATGAGTACATGAAAAATTACCCATACGTACTGATAGGCTGATATGATCACCCATCCGTACTGCCTGGATGGACAAAGGACTGTCCAGATAGGTCCCTCAGGCCATGAAAAATGACGAATCCGTACTGATAGGCTGATATTGTAAGACCCGATCCTGGATTCCTCAATCCAACCAGACCGTGGTCTTACCAAACAATCCTAACAAGTTTCATTCATTAATTCCGATTCAAGACAATATTTTCCTAAGTATTTATCAGAGATTTAAGGTTCATTGACAACAGAATACAAGCGGAAGCAATAAGGAAAATAGATACTCCATATATAGATAAAACAGAAACAAACATCATTCCTTCGTTCAGCAGAAACAAGTTGCACAATAAGTTAAAGCATAAGTTCACAAGTTCCACAATAGACTATTAAGATAACACGACAGTTATGTATGACCCATTCACCACACATCTTCCCATGGCCTGAGTCCTCATGGTGCCTTTCCTTTACCACGGTCCAAGTTTGTACCTGAGACCAACACAATCACCCAACACAAACACATTATCAGTTTATTACACAATAATACTATCACACTGCATGGTTGGAATTGATTCTAAACACCACTTTACACATCAATGCCACGTCTGGCCATTTTCAAAAGTACTCCAAAAAATAATTAAAATTCATGAAAACTAATTATAATTCCCAACTAAGAGATTCCTGTGATCAGAATCCAATGAATCAATCCAGACCATATGGATCTCGATCATGATCAGTCAAATAAATCAAAACTGAACATCATCAAATCAATTCCTAAAAACTAATTAAAATTCATGATAATTCATGATAATCATTAACTAAAAGACTAACAAATGGAAATTATCAAATTCGGCCTAGATCATATAGATCTCGGCCAAGATTAGTCCGGCCAAGGCCATGGACTATTATAACTAATTTGATCCAGCCAAGGCCTAAAATCGGTGTCTTCATACCTGAAACATCAACATCCAATACCACAAAAAGAAATATATGAAGAACAGAGTATAAGATCAGAGTAAGGTGTAACCAACCGAACCAGACAGATCCATAACCACAAATGGCTTAACCATTGGTTATGTTTACTGGTTCTTGGCCACACCTCTCACCGTAGGATTACGATCTCCAGGGGCCGACTCCTTCTCCTTCTCCATCTCCTTCTCTTTGTATTTCTTCTTTGTATCCATCCTTTCCAACTTTACAGACTGATCCGACCGGAATCAATCAAGGGAAACACCACAAATCGGTTTCTCTTTCTCTTTCTCTCACAAAGTTCTTCTTTGAGTTTTCTCTGGTTCACTTTAATCATGGGAACTGACTTCTTTCTCATTGCCTTCTCTGACCTATCTACGATCCGAACCGGCCTTGTCTCTAAGGTGAGGTTCTTTCCTAGATCAGAAGGGATCTAAGGCAAAACAATTTCCTGGTCCGTCAGGCACTTCCGGAGTTGGGATACATGGAATACATTGTGATATGCATCCATTGCCGATGGCAAGTTCAACTTATATGCACTGCACCCAATCTCTCTATGATCCTGAATGGACCTAAATACCTAGGATCCAGTTTCTTTCGTTTAGAAACTCTGGTCCTACCCTTGAAGGTAATCATCTTGATATACACCAAGTCATCAACTTCAAACTCAAGATGTTTCCTATGCTTGTCAGCATAGCTCTTCTGGCGATCCTACGTCTCTTTCATCTTTTCCTTGACCATTCTGATCTTTTCAGTGGTTTATTCCACAATCTCAGGACCTAACATGCTACGCTCCCCCACTTCGGTCCAGAATAGAGGTGTCCTGAACGGCCTACCATACAAAGCCTCATATGGTGACATGCCAATGCTGGTATGTAAGCTGTTACTGTATGCAAATTCCACCAAAGGTAAGTGTTTCTCCCAAGACTCTCCCCAGTCTAAAACACATGCCCTTAGCATATCCTCCAAGGTCTGAATGGTCCTTTCGGACTGTCCATCCGTCTGAGGATGATAAGATGTATTCATGTTTACTCTGGTTCCCAAGGCTTTCTGTAAAGCCTGCCAGAAGTAAGATGTAAACCTTGGATCTCTATCCGAGACAATGCTTGCTGGAACACCATGCAACCACACTATCTCATCCATGTATATCCCCACAATCTGATCCACTCCATCCCCTTTCCAAAATGGTAGGAAATGAGCAGACTTGGTCAAACAATCAACCACAACCCAAACCGCATCCTTCCGGTTCCTGGTTGTAGGAAACCTAGTCACAAAGTCCATTGTGATGTGATCCCACTTCCACTCCGGTATGGGTAAGTTCTGAAGTAGACAACTGGGAACCAGATGCTCTGCTTTCACCAGTTGGCAAGTAGGACACGTAGCCACCCACTCAGCAACATCAGATTTCATCCTCACCCAATGGTAATACCTCTTCAGATCTCTATACATCTTGTTCAGTCCAGGGTGAACCGAGAACTTAGACTTATGAGCCTGCCTCATAATCTACTCCTTCAGTTCCTGATTGTTAGGAACACTAATCCTTCCATTCAACCAAGATGGTACCATTGCTCGCCGTTTTGTACTCAGTCTTGTCATTGGAAGCAACTTTTTTAAGGTTCTCATCAAGCCCTGAGCTTGACGAATCCGGGTAAGTAGATCAGCTTGATCCACTGCCTCCAACCCCAAAGGCTCATCCTGTCCAGCCAATGTGTTGAGATGCAGTGACAGTACCATCTCTTTCTGTTCCCCAGTCACCCTCTCGGCTGATACCTCCGCTCTCGTGCGACTCAAGGCATCTGCCACTAGGTTAGCGTTTCCTGGATGGTAACTATGTCCAGATCATAATCTTCAACAACCTCCATCCATCTTCTCTGCCTTATGTTTAACTCAGGCTGAGTGAAAATATACTTTAGACTTTCTGTAAGTATCTGCACCTTTGCTCCCTACAAGTATGATCTCCATATCTTCAAGGCAAACACCACAACTGCCATTTCCAGATCATGGGTCAGATAATTCCCTTCATGCTTTCTCAACTGTCGAGATGCATAGGCTATTACCTTGCCATGCTGTGTCAGGGCACATCCAAGTCCAGTGATTGATGCATCAGTATACACCACATATGGCTGATCCACCTCAGGCAACACCAAGACTGATGCACTAGTCAACATGTCCTTGAGTGCTGAGAAACTCCTCTCACACTCCTCAGACGATGCGAACTTCATGTGCTTGCCTGTCAACTTAGTCATAGGCTGAGCTATGCTCAAGAACCCTTTGACAAACTTCCGGTAATAGCCATCCAATCCCAAGAAGCTTCTTATCTCTGTAGCACTCTTTGGCTGAGGCCATTCCCGTATACACTTGATCTTTTCTTGATCGACAGACACTCCATCAGCAGACACTATGTGTCCAAGGAAACCAATTCTCTTCTGCCAGAAACTACACTTGCTTAACTTAGGAAAGAGCTTCTGTTCGCTCAAGCGTCCCAACACTGCCCGGAGATGCGTCTCATGGTCTTCCTTTGTCTTGGAGTACAGGAGTATATCATCAAAAAAGATAATCAGAAACTCATCCAAGTACTCCTGGAAAATACCATTCATCATCTTCATAAATGCAGCTGGTGCATTGGTCAGTCCGAATGGCATGACCACAAACTCATAGTGGCCGTACCTAGTTCAGAACACGGTCTTTCTTATATCATCATGCGCAACTGGAATCTGATGATATCTAGAAGCCAAATCAGTCTTGGAGAACAACTTAGCTCCACGGAGTTGATCCAGCAACTCATCAATCTGGGGTAATGGGTACTTGTTCTTCACAGCCACCCTATTCAACCCCTGATAATCAATGCATAACCTGAAGCTACCATCCTTCTTTTTCACAAATAGGACTGGTGCTACCCAAGGTGAAACACTAGGGCGTATGAAACCCTTATCCAGCAACTCCTATAGTTGCTTCTTCAGCTCAGCCATCCCGGCTGGAGCCATTCTATATGGACTTTTGGACAATGTGGCCGTTCTGGGTTCAAGTTCTATCACAAATGGGTCAGCCCTATCAGGGGGAATGCCCTGTAGTACCCCAAATACATCCTGGAACTCCTGAACCAACGGTATCCCCCCCGGGCCACCACCCCCTACGACCTCATTGGTGTAAAAGGTAGCCAAAAAGGCCTCACAACCATTTCCAAGCATCCTTTCCACCCGAACTGCTGAAACCACCAAACAACAAGAGGTCGGCTTAATCGCTTGGAACTTGATCGGCGGTCCAAACTCATTCTCAAATTGTACCCTTCCCCGGTGACAATCAAGAGTTGCCCGATACTATCAGAGCCAGTCCATACCCAAGACCACCTCATGTTTCTTTAGGGGGACAACAATCGGATCTACATGCATCGCCCTGTCCCAGATCATCACTGGAATGTTCTTAACCAGACCTAGTGCATTCATCATCTGCCCACCAGCAGCAACCACTCTGTCAGAACTATTCCAGGTTCAATACCGGAACATTCCCTTTTCGACCATATCTGGACTCACTAAACTGTGTGTAGATCCAGTATCGAAAAGTACATGTGTTTCCACACCACCTATACTTAAGGTCCCAGTGATCGCCTTTTAAGGCTGAGCCTCATCCTTATCCTTGGACAGCTCGTACACACGCTGTGCTGAGGTCTGGCCGTGGCTCTGAACCAGCTTACTTGCCTCTGCACGCCCTTTACTCTGTCCGCTTTGAATCTTGTGACAGTCCCTGCGGTAGTGTCCCTTTTGGCCGCAGTGGTGACAAGTCCTAGAGTCACTTGCCGGACTTCGACAGTCCTTGGCAGAGTTATCCATCTTACCACAGTGAGTACAGGCTCCCATGGCCTTCCAGCACTACCACCATGGTATCTTCCACACTTAGGGCACTCGGACCTACCACTTGGGGTTTTACCCTCCTCAGCCGAGTCCCTCTTCCGCTTCTTGTCACTACTTTGAGCCATGGAAACCACCACACTCTTCACTTTCTGCTTGACCTCCTCAAAAAGGTTGGTCTCCAGCATAGCCATCCGTTCCACCAACTCAGAGACAGTGTGGAAAGTGCGGACTGAGCAATAGGTCCGGAGTTCAGCCCTAAGGCCTCGGATGAACCTATGGACCTGTACTGCCTCGTCCTACAGCTCCTTACCCACATAACGCCTGAGCCAGTTGAACTCTTCCTCATACTCACGAACAGTCATGCGTCCCTGGACCAAGTCCAAGAACTTAGACTCCAAACAATCCCAAGCCTCAGCTGGAAAGAACTTGTGGTTGAACTCAACCTCAATAGCAAAGCGTTCAATGGTACCATTGGTACGCTTGTCAAGAGCCAACCACCAGTTGTGTGCATCACCTTCCAAGAAATCACTGCAATGTCCTTCTGGTAATCTTCAAGACAGCAAGTTGAGCGGAAGTTACGAACCAACCGACTCCTCCACTCATCTGCCTCCATAGGATAACCACTTCCAGCAAAGTGTTTGGTTCCAAACTTGGAGATGTGCTTCAAAACCTTCAGGTAATCCATACGGGGAACAGGCCTAGCTGGTGGATTGATCTCAACCACCTCAGCTACCTGCCTTGGACGGCCACCAGTCGCCTAAGCAGCCACACAAACCGGAGGAGTAACCTCTGCCACTGGTGGATTGACCGTCGGGGTGAACGCCTGAGTCAAGGCCACCATCTGAGCTCCCATAAGTTTCATAGCATCCAGTATGTCCCTCATAGATGGCTCAGCTACCACCTCCACACCAGAAATCCCAGCATTGTCTGCACCAATGCCCGGATCATTATCATCAGCAGCATTGGATGATACCGCATCGTCCACTTGGACTTGTTCTTGCTGACCATTCTCAGCATTCACACGAGTCTCAGTAGGAAGGATGGGATCCACTGGAAGTCCGGTCTCATTGTTACCCAACTCCATCTGAGTTGGTAACACTGTGGTTGGATTGGTCCCAGCTGGTAACACTGCGGTTTGAACAGCACCATCCTGTCCCACGGTTCCGGATTCTCCAGTTGTATCCTTTCCTCTCCGAGTCTTAGTCTTCTTAGTAACCTTAGGATTCAAATTACACACAAAGGTTAGTTAACAACAGAACATACAAACCTCAAAACAATCCTAAGTTAAACATTTCAAGCAAACATATAAATGCTCATACTACTCACCGTGAGACTCAACAGCTGATGTGTGGTGAATCAATAACCCAAACAAATCATAGAATCAAGAATGCTCTGATACCAACTTGTAAGACCCGATCCTTGATTCCTCAATCCAACCAGACCGCGGTCTTACCAAACAATCCTAACAAGTTTGATTCCATTAATTCTGATTCAAGACAATATTTTCCTAAGTATTTATCAGAGATTTGAGGTTCATTGACAACAGAATACAAGGGAAGCAATAAGGAAAAGATATACTCCATAGATAGATAAAACAAAAACAAACATTTCGAAAGACAGGAGTAAAATGGAAAAGAAATCGATTATAAATTCCTTTCCCAACCGCTTGGACGAGCAGTTTCTCAAAGTAGAGAAAAAGGGAGCATTTTCGTCCCATAACCGTCCCATAACCGTTCATAACCCCCACATTGGCCCATCAGCCTTAACCGTACTGAATGGAAGGATTTAACTCAGCGGACCATGGACTGTTTGGACTGGTCCCATCAGAACATGAAAAATGACCCATACATAATGATAGGCTGATACGATCAGCAATCTGTACTGCCTGAAAAGACCAAGGACTGTCTTGACTGGTCAATCAGGCCATAAAAAAATCGAACCATACGTACTGATAAGCTGATATGATCACCCTTATCCGTACTGAATGAAGGATTTAACTCAACGGATCATGGACTGTCCACACTGGTCCCATCAGTACATGAAAAATGACCCATACATAGTGATAGGCTGATACGATCATCAATCCGAACTGCCCGGAAAGAACAAGGACTGTCCAGACTGGTCAATCAGGCCATGTAAAATCGACCCATATGTATTGATAGACTGATATGATCATCCTTAACCGTACTTAATGGACGGATTTAACACAACGGACCATGAACTGTATGGACTGGTCCCATCAGTACATGAAAAATGACCCATACGTACTGACAGGCTGATACGATCAGCCATCTGTACTGCCTGGATGGACCAAGGACTGTCTAGACTGGTCCATCATGCCATGAAAAATCGACCCATACGTACTGATAAGCTGATATGATCAGCCTTATTCATACTGATCTGAAGGATTTAACCCAGCGGGCGATGGACTGTCAGGACTGGTCCCATCAGTACATGAAAAATGACCCATACGTACTGATAGGCTGATACGATCAGCCATCCGTACTGGCTGGAAGGACCAAGGACTGTCCAGACTGGTCCATCAGGCCATGAAAAATCGACCCATACGTACTGATAGGCTGATATGATCAGCCTTATCCGTACTGAATGAAATGCTTTAACTCAACATACCATGGTCTGCCTGGACTGGTCCCATTAGTACATAAAAAATGACCCATACGTACTGATAGGCTGATACGATCAGCCATCCGTACTGCCTGGAAGGACCAAGGAGTGTCTAGACTGGTCCATCAGGCCATGAAAAATCGACCGATACGTACTGATAGGCTTATATGATCAGCCTTATATGTACTGAGTGGAAGGATTTAACTCAACGGACAATGGACTGTCCAAACTTCTCCCATCAGTACATGAAAAATGACCCATACGTACTGATAGGATGATACAATCAGCCATCCGTACTGCCTGGAAGGACCAAGGACTGTCCAGACTGGTCTACAAGACATGAAAAATCGACCCATTCGTACTGATAGGTTGATATTATCAGCCTTATCTGTAGTGAATGGAATGATTTAACTCAACGGACTATGGACTATCCAGGCTGGTCCCCTAGGTACATGAAAAATGACCCATACGTACTGAGAGGCTGATACAAACAGCCATCCGTACTGCCTGAATGGACAAAGGACTGTCCAAATAGGTCCATCAGGCATGAAGAATTGACGAATACGTAATGATAGGCTGATATGATCAGCCTTAACTGATTGACTGGAAGGATTTAACTCAACGGAGCATGGACTGTTCGGGCTGGTCCCATCACTACATGAAAACTGACCCATACGTACTGATAGGCTGATACGATCAGCCATCCGTACTGCCGGGAAAGACCAAGGACTATCTTGACTGGTCCATCAGGCAATGAAAAATCAACCCATACGTAATGATAAGCAGATATGATCACCCTTATCCATACTGAAATGAAGGTTTTAACTCAACGGACAATGGACTGTCCGGACTGGTCCCATAAGTACATGAAAAATGACCCACACGTACTCATAGGCTGATACGATCAGCCATCCGTACTGCAAGGAAGGACCAAGGACTGTCCAGACTGGTCAATCATGCTATGTAAAATCGACCCACTAGTAAACTGATATGATCATCCTTATCCGTACTGAAGGGACGGATTTAACACAACGGACCATGGACTGTCCAGACTGGTCTCATCAATACGTATGGGTCAATTTTTTCATGGACTGATGGACCAGCCTGGACAGTCCTTGGTCCATCCAGGCAGTACGGATGGCTTATCGTATCAACCTATCAGGATGTATGGTTCATTTTTCATGTACTGATGGGACAAGTCAGGACAGTCCATGGTCCGTTGAGTTAAATCCTTCTATTCAGTACATATAAGGCTGATTATATCAGCCTATCGGTATGTATGGGTCAATTTTTCATGGCCTGATGGACCAGTCCGGACAGTCCTTGGTCCATCCAGGCAGTACTGATGGCTGATCGTATCAGCCTATAATACGTATGGGTCATTTTTCATGTACTGATGGGATCATTCTGGACAGTCCATGGTCCGTTGAGTTAATCTTTCAATTAAGTACGGATAAGACTGATCATATCAGCCTATCAGGACGTACAGGTCGATTTTTCATGCCTTGATGGACCAGTATGGACAGTCCTTGGTCCTTCCAGGCAGGACGGATGGTTGATCGTATCAGCCTATCAGTACATATGGGTCATTTTTCATGTACTGATGGGACCAGTCCAGACAGTCCACGGTCCGTTGAGTTAAATCATTTTATTCAGTACGGTTAAGGCTGATCATATCAGCCTATTAGTACGTAGTGGTCGATTTTCCATGGTCTGATGGACCAGCCTGGACATTCCTTGGTCCATCCAGGAAGTGGGATAACTTATCGTATCAACCTATCAAGATGTATGGGTCATTTTTCATGTACTGATGGGACCAGTCTGGACAGTCCATGGTCCGTTGAGTTAAATCCTTCCATTCAGTACGGTTAAGGCTGATCGTATCAGCCTACCGGTACATATGTGTCGATTTTCATGGTCTGATGGACCAGTCTTAACAGCCTTGGTCCAACCAGGCAGTACGGATGGCTGATAGTATCAGCCTATCAGTACGAATGGGTTATTTTTCATGTACTGATGGGACCAGCCTAGAGAGTTTATGGTCCGTTGAGTTAAATCCTTCTATTCAGTACGGATAAGGCTGATCATATCAGCCTATCAGTACGTATGGGTCGATTTTTCATGGCCTGATGGACCAGTCTGGAAAGTCCTTGGTCCTTCCAGGCAGTATGGATGGCTGGTCGTATCAGCTTATCAGTACGTATGGGTCATTTTTCATGTACTAATGGGACTAGTCTAGACAGTCCATGGTTCTTGAGTTAAATCCTTCCATTCAGTACGGATAAGCCTGATCATATCAGTCTATCAGTATGTATGGGTCAATTTTTCATGGCTAAATGGACCAGTCTAGACAGTGGTTGTTCCTTCCAGGCAGTACGGATGGCTGATCGTATCAGCCTATTAGTACGTATGGGTCATTTTTCTTGTACTGATGGGACCAGTCTGGACAGTCCATGGTCCCTTAAGTTAAATCCTTCCATTAAGTACATATAAGGCTGATCATATCAGCCTATCAGTACGTATAGGTCAATTTTTCATGGCGTGATGGACCAGTCTAGACAGTCCTTGGTCCTTCCAGGCAGTATGGATGGCTGGTCGTATCAGCCTATCAGTGTGTATGGGTCATTTTTCATGTACTAATGGGACTAGTCCAGACAGTCCATGGTTATTTGAGTTAAATCCTTCCATTCAGTACGGACAAGCCTGATCATATCAGTCTATCAGTATGTATGGGTCAATTTTTCACGGCCTGATGGACCAGTCTAGACAGTGTTTGTTCCTTCCAGACAGGACGGATGGCTGATCGTATCAGCCTATCAGTATGTATGGGTAATTTTTCTTGTACTGATAGGACCAGTCCAGACAGTCCATGGTCCGTTAAGTTAAATCCTTCCATTCAGTACATATAAGGCTGATCATATCAGCCTATCAGTACGTATGGGTCGATTTTTCATGGCCTGATGGACTAGTCTGGACAGTCCTTGGTCCTTCCAGACAGTTTGGATGGCTGGTCGTATCAGCCTAGCAGTACGTATGGGTCATTTTTTATGTACTGATGGGACT
>MU108939.1:0-20941 GCA_012274485.2 Sinapis alba | reverse complement strand
GACCTAATCGAGAGAAGAATTAATTCTTGTAATACACCAATGAAATCACCCAATGTAAGACCACGATCACAGACCAAACCTGAGCGAAAGTGACGAGCCTTTTAATAGAAAATTACGGTGCGCATTTTTGATGATTCTGACTACGAAATTCTCCAAATTAGCTAGTGCAATTATCTTCAATCTGATGGAACTCTACCAGATGGGTTCGGTCAACAGCCTCGTTTCCAAACACAAGGTCTATAGAAAAGTACTTCTTGGGAATGAAAGGTCCCTACAAAACGAGTACAATGTTGCACAGCTCGTAAGCTTCACGTTCATTGAAAATTTGGAAATGAGGTAAAATCTAGTCAGACCTTTGGGAGTGCATAAAGCATCCTAGACGACACAGCTGTTGTGTGGGTACGGAGAAGATTTTTGTGTGCTTCCTCTCTTTTCCACTCATAATTATACCTGTACAGAGTTGGAAATGGGATATTAAAAATTGAGTTGACTACTTAATATCAGAGGTAGTAAGCATCGAAAACAAGTTGTTACCCTTGCGATCCATATCGACCAGACTCATGAACTTGTTTCACTCTTGCAATATAATCTTCTGTTAATTCCCTTGTCGTCGAAGGAGCTACAATCAAATATCCATATATTATGATTAAGAGTTAGAATACCGTTGAGCTGTCATATACCAGCCGAGAGACAAACTAAGTGACTGAGGATTCAAGCATTGAACCTTTTAGAAAGAAGGTGTCATGAGAGTCAAGAGCAGGGTGCTGCTCCGGCTGGAAAATTGCACCGAAATTCCAGAAGCTACATGACAGAGGGAAAAGGTTGAGATCAGACAATGAACAGAAAAGAGAATTCCCTCTGTCTCACAAAAAGCTTAAAGTTTTCCAAAATCATTTCCGAATGACTAGATCGATTGTGAAAAGGCGGGTTGTTGTATGAGGTGCTTTGATAGAGAGATTGATAAAGGTTTCGATAAGAATCAAATCCCTTATTATGAATCAATGTTCAATACAAACAAAGAATCATATACTCACAAGCGATAGATCGATAAAGAAGAACAATCTATCAGCTACGCGACTATCTTCAAATGAAAAGTACAGAGAAGTTTCCAGAATAGAAGATTACAACTTTTTCGAATGAAAATGAGAAAACAGAGTATCGAATTGTTTTATTTCCCCGCTGTGCCAGCTGTCGAACTTTGGTTGGTCGTTGTTAGTATCGCTCTAACAAACTCCAACTACCTTCATTCTCCAATCCCCAGCTGCCACGTCCCTTCCTCTTGCTCCTATGCGATTCCCGTATCAAATCTTCCCGCTTTCGAAGAACTTGACCACAAGGAAGCAAAGTCTATGTTCGGAAAACGTTTTTGCATCTCAAACAAGAATTCCCACGTAGCCTCCGCCACATCTTGTCCCACCCACTTAATCAATACCATAGTAACAGGTTTCCCACAACGATTAACCATCTTACGTTCTATCACTTCCTCTGGTTCTTGGATAATCACATCATGAACAACAGATGGTAACTGAGTCGAAGTAACCGTATTTCCCACTGCTTTCTTTAACTGAGAGACATGGAATACTGGGTGTACACGAGAAGTTGCTGGTAATTCCAACTTATACGCAACCTTACCCCGCACATCCAGCACCTTGTAAGGACCATAAAACTTCGGAGACAACTTAGGAGAAGCCCGATGGACAACAGATTGTTTCCTATAAGGTTGTAACTTGACATAAACGAAATCTCCTATCGCAAAGCTTCTATCACTTTGATGTTTATCAGCATGCTGTTTCATACGATGTTGTGCTCTTACCAAATGAAATTTCAACAACTGCAACATATCTTCTCTGTCTTGCAGACATTTAGAAACCACCTGAACTCTTGATTCTCCTGGTAAGTATGGTAAATGAACCGGAGGACTCTGACCATACACGATCTCATAGGGAGTAGTTTGAATTGCCGTATGAAAATTGGTGTTGTACCAGAACTCCGCCAAAGGAAGCCAACGACTCCATAGATGAGGTTTATCACTTGTCATACAACGCAAGTATGTCTCTACACACTTGTTCACCACCTCTGTTTGTCCATCACTCTGAGGATGATAAGTTGTGGACATGTTTAACGAACACCCCTGCAACCTGAACAACTCCTGCCAGAATTCACTCAAGATGAATATCCAACGGATCCATACGCACTTGATGATAACCAGCTCGAAGATCAATCTTGGAGTACACTGCTGAACCTCCCAACTCGTCCATTAAATCCTCGATTAATGGAATGGGAAATCTATCTTTAACCGTCATCATATTCAACTTCCGGTAATCGACACACAAACGCCAAGTATGATCTTTTTTCTTTACTAATACAACCGGCGAAGCATAAAGACTCGCACTCGGTTGAACTGTGCCCGCTTCTAGTAACTCTTTGACCATCTTGTCAATCTCGTTTTTCTGATAAACCGCATAACGGTAAGGTTTCTGATTCACCGGATCGGAGCCATCCTTAAGAGTAATCCGATGATTATGGTTGAGTCGAAAAGGTGGTAAAGTAGTCGGTTCCTCAAATATATCTGCAAATTCCTTCGTTAAAGCCTCCAACTCAACGCCCCCCTTCGAATCCTCTGTTTCATCTTGTACTGCATTCAAATATATTCCTTCACTTCCTTCCTCATAGGCATAGATCATGTGCAACTCCACCTCAGATTCCTTCTCTCCGTCAATTCTTTTTGCCTTAACTTCCCGTACTGATCCAGGTCTGATCCCATGCAACAGACACTTTTTAGAATACCACTTAAACTGCATCTCTAACTTTTCAAAATCCCAAGTAATAGGGCCTAAGGTAGCCAGCCATTGCACACCCAAAACCATGTCATGTTTACCCAAAGGAATGACCATCATATCATTAGTAAACCGATGATGTTGAAATGTCCAAGAAAAATTCCTTATGATTCCACAGACTTCAATCCTTGAACCATCAGCTACCGAAACCCTTGCGCGCCCTGCAGGTTCAAGTTACACCCCAGCAAGTTAGCAATGCGCTTGTCGATGAAGTTATGCGTTGATCCTGAGTCAATAAGAATATACACATTCTTCTTCCCATGCAGCCCTTTCACACGCATAGTGGTATAATCTGTAATACCCGACACTGCATTCAAGGAAATATGAGCAATATTTCCCTGATTCTCTGCTGTCAATTCCCTGTCTGTTTCTTCCTCTGCTTCTTTGTCACTATAGTGTTCCCCTTCCATCATGAAAAGTTGTGTTTTATGTTTCAAGTAATGCTCAGGTGAGTACTTTTCATCACAATAATAACACAGTCCCTTAGCTCTTCTCTCAATCATTTCCGAATTTGAAAGGAATGGTTTCATCTGCTGATTCCCTTCCTTTGGTTTAAATGTCTCCTTCTTCCACAAAATGATTCCTTTAGTATTGTTTGGTGGAGGTGTGTTCTTCGCTGTAGACCATGTATTGTGAGGAGATCTCCGAGGGTGAGCTTTCTCGTATAGTCTCCCTAACACCAAACACTGCCGCGTGGATTGAGGACTAAACATGCGAATGTGCATCTGTGTATCCATCCTTAACCCTGCTAGATAAGCACTCAACAGATATTCCTCAGGCATTGTAATTCGTGCTCGTATGAGTTCGAATTTCGCATGATATTCTACTATACCCTCCGTCTCTTTGAGTTCTTTTAACTCTGCGATTGGATCATCCAATACTTCTTCAAATCGTTCTTTGAGAAGAATCTTGTAAATCTGCCAGTTTCGTACCAAACCATTACGTTCTTCAGCTTTAACCAATGCCTTATGCCAATTAATCGCAGCACCAGTGAAATGTAAGGACGCGATCGCGACTTTCGATTCCTCTGGTGTGTTATCAATCACAAAAAAACTGTTCCGCCGAGCACAACCAATCATCTACTCTTTCACCGGCAAATTTAGGGAAATCTAGCTTAGCTAACCGTGTCATTCCAGAATAGTTGTGAGGGATACCAGGGAGTGATGGTGACTGATGATCCCTCTGCTGATCCGTAAATCGCGTTTGAATCGGTGATGCTTCTTCCAAATTAATGCCGCCACTCGTGGATGCTACCGCCGGAGCTTTTCCTTTCTCTACTCTCTTCATGAAATCGAAAATCTCCTTAAGATGATCTCCGATCATCGACACCGACGACTCTAATGCTTGCGTCCGTTCCTCGTAACGATTTCCAATCGCTGCCTCCGTCTCACGCGCCACCGTCTCCTTGAGTAACGCTTGAGCTCTAGTTTCTCTATTATCCGCCATTGTTTCCGATCACTGTCGATTTGGTCCGAGGTCGATGACTCTGATACCACTGATAAAGGTTTCGATAAGAATCAAATCCTTTATTATGAATCAATGTTCAATACAAACAAAGAATCATATACTCACAAGCGATAGATCGATAAAGAAGAACAATCTATCAGCTACGCGACTATCTTCAAATGAAAAGTACAGAGAAGTTTCCAGAATAGAAGATTACAACTTTTTCGAATGAAAATGAGAAAACAGGGTATCGAATTGTTTTATTTCCCGCTGTGCCAGCTGTCAAACTTCGGTTGGTCGTTGTTAGTATCGCTCTAACAAACTCCAACTACCTTCATTCTCCAATCCCCAGCTGCCACGTCCCTTCCCTCTTGCTCCTATGCGATTCCCGTATCAGAGATAGTATCAAAAGAGAGATTTAGACATCTAATTGATATGATACCGGCTTTTCAATTACAGAAAAAGTCACCATCACATAAAATATGTTTACACAATCTCGTCTTAAGTTTGAGAATTACTATTACTTTTGCTGATTATAGGCCTATGTAATTCTTGCAGGCCCATCTTCGAAATATGGAAAACAATTATTTTGCATTCACTTGAAACGACGCCATTTTCTCTACGATCCTCTCAGTCTACGCCTATTTGCATGGGTATGCCACGTGGCGCATGCAGACGTTGCCAGTGAACGAGTTCTTTTTTTTCTCTCTATATCATCATCAGTGTCACCAAAACCGAATGCGAAAAGAAAAACAGATCACTGTACGAAGAAGATGACGAGAAAGATGAAGCACTTGTCCTCCATTGCTAACGACGTCGTTATTAGATGCTCACAGTATATACTTCTTCTCTCCCTGTCTATTTTTATATACAGATCTGTGTGTTTGATTTATACATGGTTAAAGATTGATTTCATTTCCTTGGTGCTTAAGAAAAAAGAATAGAACCGCGCGGTTTGTGATTATGGTTTGTTATATATGATTGATGTTGAAGGGAGCTAGGGCTAACCATTGATGAAATGGTAGAAGAGTTTGAATGTCAATGGAAGCCTGGAACAGAAGGTACTTACTCCAAGAAGTTTGTAGAATTTTGCAACTCAAAGGTGGTGAGTCGTGTTTGTGATCAAAACATACCTGAGAGAATAAAAGATGGTTCTTTTACACGTCTCACCTTCGATATGATGCTGGCCTGGCAACAACCTGATGCCAATGACAATGAGTCTCATCAGGTACCTAATCTTCAGACATTGAGACTTGAATCACTTGGTTTTCGATTTGGAAGTTTGTTAATGCATGTTTACTTTATTACCATCTGTTCAAAGGAAGCTGTAGGTAAGGAAAGTGAAGACAAGAGGATTAAAGCAACCTTATCCCCAGAGCAAGATGACATATCTCTTTTCTATTCAGACATCATGCCGCTTCTTGTAAGCAAATTCTTGTGTGTTGAAACTTGAGAGTGATCAACTTGTGTATTCGTACGTCAACCTTTGTTTCATGTGCAATATTGATTAGGCTGATCATGAACCAAGTGTGGGTGAAGATGCATTTGTGTATTTGGCATCACTCATTCCTCTCCATGTGGATGTCATCAATGGAAGATACACATTTGAGACTCTAACCGCTCCTACTGGCCACCAACTTCACTTCCCAGCTTACGATATGTTTGTCAAAGAAATACTCAAGTAACTATTCTTTATATAGAGAGCATATTTGGCTCAATATAAACCATTTTTAATTGCTTTGAAATTGATTTATTTTTCATGCAATTGTTTTATATATCAAGGTGTATGAAGCATTTGCAAAAGCAAGCAACGCCTAAAGGGGTCGAATTGGCGGATGATGAAATAATATTGCATGTTGAAGGGACAATGGCTTCACAGAGAGTGGTTCGCCACATTAAAGAAACAAGCTGGCCTGGTTTGGTTTTATTTTTATTTCCTTGTGTTACGTATGTCAGCTTTAACTCGGAGTCATGGCTGCTAAGTTTCTCATGAAAACGTCTTGACTTTTGTAGGTAGGCTTACTTTGACAAACTATGGACTTTACTTCGAAACCGCAGGAATTATAAACTATGAAGATGCTCTTAAGATAGATCTTACCAAAGACGGTGCCAGTTCTGCAAATCCTATTTCCACTGGCCCATGGGGTGCCCCTCTTTTTGACAAGGCCATTGTCTACGAGTCTCCGGACTTGTAAGTATTTCTGCATAAGGATGGTTTAAAGTAGTGTTAAGCTACATATATATGTACTGATACACTTTTAATGTGATGGGTTTTTAGTGAGGATGGAATTGTCTTAGAGTTTCCGGAGATGACAAGCTCAACAAGACGAGATCATTGGCTTATGCTTGTAAAGGAGATAATATTAATGCACCAGTTCTTGAAGAATTACAATGTTCAAGCTCCCTCACAAGCATGGGAAGTCCATTCCAGAACAATCTTGGGAGTCATACGGTTGCATGCAGCCCGTGAAATGCTGAGAATTTCTCCCCCGGATCCAAAAAAGTTTTTAATATTCAGTTTATTTGAGGAAGTTCCCAAGGGAGACTTTGTACTAGAAGAGCTCGCAGAGATTAGCCTAAAGGTGGGTGCTGCTACCCAAAACCCGTGTAGTGCTAGCTCCATATTGAGGAATATGAACATGGATCAGCTTGGTAACATATTAAAAGAAGACGGAGAAGCTAAGTGTAAGGAGATGGAAAAAGAGACTGATCATAAAGAAGAAATGCTTGCTTCTCTTGAAAGTGCAGTAAATCAAACGAGGGAAGAGGGAAGGGAGATTGAAAAGGCTAAAGCTACAACAACGGAACTCGAAGAAGAAGGGATTACTGAAAGTGTGGCAGTTCTTATGGTAATGGCTTAGCATAGTGAACAAAAGCAGTTAAAATGATTTGACAAATCATATATATATTTTGGTGGCGAAAAAGAAAATTATGATTAGTTGTTTTATGGTGTATTGAACTAACAATAATGTGCAGGAGTTGATGAGGCCATTGCAAGACGCATTGCCATGGTTCCAGGAAGTGCTTTATTGGGAAAGGCCTTCTCGTACGCTTTTTGTTCTAGCCATAGCTATTTTAATAGTCTACAAGTGAGTTTAAAGTAACTTGGATTCTAGAATAGTAATTGTTTGTATTAATCCTGAAGCCAAATTGATGTTACAGGGAGTGGGTTAGCAAGGGTATAGCTGCTTGCTTAATATGGTTGGTGGTTAAAATGGCTCAGAATAGACAAAAGATGGTACAGACAAAAAAGGAGGATGCGGTAACAGTGAGCACCGAATCTGACCAAACAATGACTGAAAGCATTGTGTCGGCTCAATATGGCTTGATAAGACTTCACCAGTTGATGCAGCATGTCAACATCACAATCATGAAGCTGCGATCCATATATACATCCAAGGCTACCAAGGTAACTACAACATAATATTTGTAATTCGATATAATTTTTGTTATTTAGAAAGTGTGTTCTCTTTAACTCTTCTTGGATCATAGCATGCAAACATGGTGATGGCGTCGATGTTAGCTTTGGCAAGCTTCTTTGCGGTGGTGCCGTTCAAGCTGGTCATCATATTTGGTACAATATACTGCTTTGTAATGACATCAAGTATTGGGAAACGCATGAGCAACGATCAGAGTAACCGGAGAATGAAAGAGTGGTGGGATTCCATACCCATTGTTCCCGTTCGCGTACTTGACTCTTCTTCCAAGTAATCCACATAATGTGAGATTACCAAGGCGACTGTTTTTCGTTCTTTTCTAATAATAAAGTAAATAGAGAAATAATGTTTTTTTTTGATCAAACGAGAAATAATGTTTAGAACAAATTTATGTTTTGTAAAAAGTTTACAACCATGTGTTACCATAACTATTATAATAAATAAATCACAGAGTGTGTTTGTTTTTCTTTTCATGTAGACTATTGATTAACTTTTTTTTTGGTAAAAAACTTTTGATTAACTTAAAACTAAGAAAAGTTTCATATTTTATGTGCCTGCTTTGGAATTTTATTTTGATGATACCATGTTGTTAGTTCAAACTTTAATGAGGTTTTCCAACATGTGTACTGACAACCGGAGTTTTTAACTCATAAGATTATTTTTGTTTGTTTGTTTGTTTTTTATACTTTTTGGTTAAGAGATGATTTTTATATCTCTTATTTAAGAGACGGCTCTTAGTTTTTTTTTTTTTAGAAACTAAAAAAAGCTAAGAGTCGTCTCTTATTCAAAGGTAAAAATTCCGGTTAAGAGACAACCGATAATGATGGTCTGAAGTATCCATAGATATTGTGATGTTAAAGACTGTGTTCTGTTAGGGCTGGATATAATTATTCCCGTTTTCTACTCGTTATATATATTCACGTAGTAGTCTTGACTAAATCGACTATCAAATAATTTGTTTAAATTATTTGCATATAGGATAAATCTATACTATTATTTAAGAAGTGATTTGACTTAGTTGTCATGTTCTCCATAGTTTTAAGTTATTTTGCTTATTTGTTATATTTTTATTAGTTTGGAATCTTATGTGTCATATTTTTCATGATTTTAAGTTTTTGAATTATTAGTCCATGATTTTAAGTTTAGTCATTAGTTTCAATTAGTAAGTTTTGAATTGTTAATTTTTAAACAATTTTAGTGATTATTTAATAAATATTTTTCATTATATTCATGATAAGTTCATCTTATGTTTACTTTAGTAATATTAAATTGCATAATATTTTTGGCTTATTTGTCATATGTTTATTAGTTTTTAGAAACTTATGTGTCATATTTTTCATGATTTTAAGTTTAGTCATTAGTTTTAATTAATAAAATTTTGAATTATTATATTTTAAACAATTTTAGTGATTATTTAATAAGTATTTTTCATTATATTCATGATAACTATTAATTTTAGTAATAACTTTATAGATATGCTCATCTTATATTTACTTTAATAATATTAAACCGTATAATATTATTTTTCTTATTTTTCATGTTTTAACTTTAGAAGCTTATGTGTCATATTTTCCAAGCTTTTAAGTTTAATCATTAGTTTTAATTAATATCTTTTGAATTATTATTCCATGATTTTATTTTTAGTTATTAGCTTTAATTAATAACTTTTTAAATTGTTACTTTTTAAACAATTTTTGTGGTAATTTAATAAATATTTTTCATTATATTCAGGATAATTATTAACATTAACTTACCAATCAAAAGTTGTGAGTTCAAAAAATACAATTTCTTGTTGTTATATTTCAAAAATCTAACTTTTACTAGAGATATATTATTTATTAATTTTATTTAATAAGTTTTTTGTAAATAGAAGTATATTTTTAGTTATTGTAGAATTTGTTAATAAGTGTTACTATAGACTCTGATGAATATAAAATTTATATAAAATCTAACTAAACTGATGTTCATAAGAATCATGGAACAAAAAAGGTTAAGTCAGTATATTACTATTTGATGTACAATTGTTTGTTTTAACACGTTTTACTGATAATTAATAATTATGGTTTTATTTTGTAGATTTATATTTTTATGTTATTTTGAATATTAATAAAAAAAATTTAGGTTATTATGATAATTATTTTTTTACATGTAAAATTTGATGATAGAAGAATTAAAAGATTTTGCAATTAATAAGCCACTATCTAAATTTTTTCGTTGTAATAAAAAGTCAAATTATATATTCAGATTAATTTAATATTTCAAATTAATTAAAAAATTTAAATAAAAAAAAATTATATTAAAACTAAATTTGGTTTAGTATATATTATTCCGCACAAGGTGCGGGACATCATCTAGTATCAAATATTAAAATTGTAATTATTGGCGTTGACTTTGTACGTGTCTTTAGTCAAAAGTATTTTCTAAATTATGGTAGAATATTTATCAATACTACAAGTAAATTAATTAAATGATACATTTGATCAAAGAACATTTAGAGAACATTATCATCTTATAGATGTCTATTTTTAATAAATATTAGTAAAATGATGTTTTGCAAATGCTTTGTCAATCAAACTTTATAACATAGGAAAGCCATATGCACTTTTTATATATAAAAAACTTGTTTAGTTTAGAATTCCAACCAACTAAGTCTTTTTCAAATCCATGTTTTGAATTAAAATATTATATTTATATATTCAATTTTTTTTTTTCTATAGAATAACAATGTACACCAAACTACTTGTAAGGAAATAAAATTTGGACGGATATTTTAATAGTTTCTGGTATTAGTAAATCAGCTCTTTGTAAAATATTTCATTACTTAAAGTGGACGGATAGAGTAAAAGTATAACCAAAATAATGGATATTTGCCATGTGTTGATCTCTAAATATGATATAACAACTTTATATAAAATAAGATATCAATTATACTAAAAAATTATATAACTAAAAATGATAAATAATTAGCAATTAGTTTATTTAAAATAATTTATAATAAGTTATTTTTAATAAATACTAAAATTTATAAATAATTTCCTTTTAACAAACTAATTACAACTTCAAATTTCACTACCCACATAAAATAAGTCAAACTAGATCCGGATCCGCGCGCCAGCGCGGGTATTAAGTTTGCGTTTTTTTATTAAATGATGTAATTAAAATGTTTTGTGGTTTTAAAAATAATTTATTTATGTGTTAAAACATATATCTTATGTCCAATAATGTATATTATGTATACAAATTTAAAATCTTTATTTGATAGAGATTTGTATAATATATATTAAAAAACGTTTTGAATTTTAAATATTAATAAATACAGAAGTGTTACTGCAATCTAAATACTCATCATATCCGAACTCATCATATTTATATATTTATGTAGAAAGTCTTTTTATGTGTTAACATAGATGTAAATATATATGGTGAGTATTTTACCTAATATCCGAACCCATATCCGAACTCGACCCCAAAAACTTGAACTGAAATCCGAACTGAAGTAGCAAAATACCCGAACATATATTGAATTATGAGCGATTGGATATTCAAACCCAAACGGGTAATATCCGAACCCGAATAGATATCCGAAGATAACTGAACTTATGCATATTTAACGTTATATTTCTAGTTTAATTCTCTAATTTTATTTAAAATATTTATATTGATACTATTCATATTTTAAGATCATATAATATACATAACTACAAGCATTAAAACATAATAAATAAACTGGAAAAGACAAGCACTAAAATAGGAAACTTAAGAAAAAGACATTAGTTTAAGTGGAAAAGACAAGCATTTAGATAATTAATTTATTTAATTTTCAGTGGCATGAAAAAGTAAATAAGTGTGAAAACTCAGGGACATTTTTTATTGGGTACTTCCCTTTTAATAAGATAGATGCCAAATATATCAAAATAATAAATATGTATCTTGTGTCCACCTTTGGATTCGGTCCGTCTGGAAGGAGATTGTTTTGTGATTTCTATAAATCAGTTGCGTAACTACTTTAATTTGTTGTTGAATTAAGGGCATAATTGGTTTCCATATAATAAGAATTAAAGGTTGATACGACAAATGCAACTTTTGTGGTTGGTAATGATTATTGATGTTTTGCGATAAACATAATTATTTTAAACTATTTTAAATTTCGTAAAAATAAAAGTTGATTTCCGTTAGCATTTGCATGTTGCATGTGAACAAACTAATAAAATAATAATAAATTTTAAAAATATTTTAAATTTTTAATTTAATTTTTAAAATTAAAATACTGTAAATAAAATATATATTTTATATTTAAATTTAAATTCACTAACAATTTCATTTTATTTTATAATAATTTTAAACTAAAACTATTCACTATAATTTTTAAATGTTAATATATATACATATTTATATATATACATATAAATATATATATATATACATATATAAATGAAATAAATATTTTTCAAAAATTCTAATATATTTTTTTCAAAATAAGTTTATTAAAGTTATAACTTTTATTTAAATTAAAAATAAATATAATATTTTATTAATTATATTATATTAATAATTACTCTATTTTATCATCATAGTATGTTGTTGATATTTTATAATGTGTTAATATTAGTAATTTATTATCAAATCGATGCAATATCTCATAATCAATTAGTTATAAATATTTCACAAATGCAATAATTTCTAACTGTTAGACTAATTTTATAAATCGCTTAATAATACTAGAAACTGTTGAGTTTGGATTTGAATTGTATGGAAACAAGTTAATTTGTGTCTTGACTTTTGTTTCATTAATTATTGCAATATTTGTTTGACCAATCTTTATATATAAAGACTAACTACGGAGCATGCAAGACTTTAAAAAACCATCTACAATCAAACTCAAAATATATTATAGAAGGAAATTACATATATACGGAAAATGAAAAGCAAGAAATCTTCACATGCTGGAGCATCGTTCCTTCTGATATCAACCATTTTCTTGTTTTTCTTATCACGTAAGTCATTTGTTTTATAAGCTTTAAATAAACTGGATTATTGTGATGATCTTTGAATGCAAAGTTACATTTTCATTTAAAAAAAAAATCAATTACAGGACAAGCAAGTTCGTACCAAATGCTCATATGTTCAGGTTTGAGCACATCATGTTCAGAATGCAAAGCAGAGTGCGAGTCAACTTATGGAGCATTATGTATACAAGAAAATTCCAAATCCGATCGTATATATTGTTGTTGCAAAAAAAGTCCGCCTCCATCATATTATGGTCCCATAGAAGCTCCTTCTTCGTAATCATAATGTAAGATTGAATGTGTTCCATTTTGGTTATATCGTATTACATTTAATAAAAACTAGATTTGAACCCGCGCAACCGCGCGGATGTTAACTTTCATTTTTATTTAAATAGATATTTTGTTTTTATTTCAAGAATGAGATATATTCAAATATGTATATCAATTTTTCAAACATTAGTATGTGGTTCAATTTTATTGGTTTTCATCAAATTAATAATTTCAAAATGTAACATATATTTGTATCTTTTTTATATATTTTTGTTTTTTGAGATAGTATTTGATTATTGAACTCATGAACTTTTAAATCTAATTTGGTAAAATATAAAAATATTATCACTTCTAAAGATATTGTAACATTTCAAAAAAATCTAAATTAACAAAAAATTAAAATTATATATATTAGATTATAAATATAAAGTACTAATTAAACATTCATATTTGTTTTTGTTTTTTTGTTTCAAAAAATGAACTATCTAAGTATTTAACAAATAACATATATATATTTTATATTTATTTATCATTTTAATTATATATTTATCTTATTGTATTTGCATTTAGTTATTGAACAAATTAATATATGCATGAAATAATATATTTGAAATTAGTTTATATTAAATTTATGCTCAATTCTGATCCGCCGATCTTCAAGCCAAATTTCCTTTTAGCAATATTTTTTTACGTTTATTCATTTTAGATAATATATTATTATATATACAAAAGTCTAAGATATGTCAATTTCTATACATGTATTATATAGTTTGTGAATATTAAACCGTTCTGTCATCGTATTATATTTTAGAATAAATATATTATATTTATGAAAATAAAATTTATAAATTTATCAATTTAATATAACTTTACCATATTTAGTTCAATATAATAATTTTATTTTAACATGAATTTTTATTATTATAAAATATGTAAAATTATATTAAAAAATATTTTTATTTTATAAACGATAACTGAATATATATTTATGCATAAGAATAGTTGATTTCTAATTAAAAAATTAGTTTAAATATTTACATAAACTTTTTAAAAATTAAGATACTGTTAAAATATTTTTCAAAATATTTTTTAGAATTATATATATTGTTAAAATATTTTTTAATACGAATTGATTGTGATTATATAATAAATAAAATAGGATAGAATTTATATTTTTAATTTTTTAAAATATATAAGTGTATAATATTATTTCATATCTAATTTCGAAATTACTGAAAAGTATTTACATATAAATTTTAAAATTAAGATCTTATTATATTCTTTTAAAACAGTTTGTTAGAATTTTTAAAAATATATATTTATATTTAAAATGAAAAGATATCAAAAGATATTGTGATCAAAAGATATCAAAAAAATATTATGAATGATATTATTAAACTATATTATTAGTAATAAATGAAAATAATTGATTTCTAGTAAGGGTCCATTTTTTAGAAAATCACACATGAATCAAAGTTGTGACTTCTGTTTTAATATATAAGATGTCAATTTTATACTGTTTGAATCTAAAATTGGCGTACTAGATAAGAACATGATTTCAATTTGAAGTTTAGGAGAAATCTCCGTAATATGTTCAAATTCGGCGAATGAATATAAAAATGTATTATTATGTTATAGGTAACCCGATTAAAACTGTTTATGTATCCATTAAATAGAGATTAAACCAATCATAGGTTATTACAAAGAGTGTTTAAGTCGCCAAAATGATGTTTAACCGAGTTTTTGGCTTTCTTTAAAAAAGTGTCAGATGTTTTTTCTCCGCTTTATGTAGATGATTGTAGATGATCTTTCAGACTTAAAGAGTCCCCTTGTTAATATAATGTTGAAGGTGATGCATTTTTCTTTTATTTTAGACTTTTTTATTCTTTGTTGATTTTCCATTTATTAAATGGACCGATGTGAATTCATAATAGACTTTGACAAGGGTGCTAAACTCTATGCAACATTTAATAAAATAAAATAAACATAATAATCATTTCATCATATTTCTTTGATCTAATAATGTCACCTTCTTAAATCTTATTGTCAAATAACTTTTTATATAAAATTTTATGTTTCATAATCTTACATGATCACTATTCAGTTTCGATTTATTACATGTACACAAAAGTTTGCGCTTTCTTTTCAATTATTGTTACTGTTTATGCATTTTGGTTGTTTTGTAATATTAATCACAACTATTTAAATATATTTATTTTATTTATTGATAATTAAAAGTAAACACAATTCAAAACAGAAAATAAAACCCATATTTTATTAGAAAATAGTATAAAAGTCGGAAAATATATAAATATATCTTTACCAGTGTATAACTTTGTATATGTACCATCTTATTCTATTTACTTTTATGATGTTTTTTCAGTTTTCTTAATAAACGGTATAACATAGAAGTACAAATCATACGTATTTCTTTTTTTTTTATAACACAAATCACGTGTATATGTGAGACAAATACTTTTTTTATCAGTCAAATTTGCTTTAGCTAAATAAAAGTTATAGTCAAATTTGATTACTCTAATGTTAATTTTGGTTTTTTGTCATATGTAGATTATCATTAAACACTGAACAAAATATAACAAAAGAGTTCAAAGGCCGACTGATACATAATATTTCCCGAGCCAGTAGCCGGAGCCAGAACCCGGACAAACCCCGGGTCAATAAATGCGCAACTAAAAGACCATACAAGACATACACCTAATAAAACCAACAAACAAAACAGACTTCACGCAAGTCCAAATCCGATGCTGAAGAAAAATCAAATGAGTGAGCTCTTAGACAATCGAGCAGCCGGAAGCCTGTTAATTTTGGTTTCTAAGCCAAATAATATTTTGACTACTAGTAAGTCAACATAGTTAACTTTTAGGCTTTTAGCAGAAGAAACGCTGTGGTTTTAGTTATCCAAATTTATATGAACGAACATCTAAACCTTGACGAAAAGTTTTTTATTTATCTGAAACTAAAAAAAAAAAAAATTTACTGTCAATAAACAATTCAATAAGAGGATTGAAAAATTAAATAGTTGCAATTTTGGAAAGATACATTTTTACCACGACTATTCAAGATAAAATAGTTTGGAAATAAATTAGTCTCTTGGCTTTTGTTTAATTAATTGATAAATATTTGTTTGACCCATCAAGACTATATAAGGAGCATATAAGAACTTCTTCAAAAATATCTTTAAACAACCAAAAGAGCATTAAAAAAAAAAAAAGAAATCTAACGATAATGATGGATAGCAAGAAACTTTCACATGTTTATGGAACATCGTTCCTTATGATATCAACTATTCTCTTCCTTTTCATCTCAAGTAAGTCATTTTTTAATAATTTTTATACATTTAAAAACAAAAACTAAGTTGTAGTTATAGTAATATATGAATATATGGTTAAACTTTTGATTAGTGACAGGACAAGCGAGTTCGTCGAGCGATGACGAGAACGAGTTATGTAACTTTGTGAATGCATGTTCTGGTTGCAAAGCATTTTGCAAAGCCAAAAACAGTTATGTAAGAGAATGCGTAGATGGAGGTCCCGATCTCCAGATTTGTTGTTGCACCAAAAAAACTCCCCTCGTCGTCATACGTTAATCTCTTGGAACCTTCTTCATAATCATTGATTATATGATTGAATATGTTCCTCTTTTGTAATATATCATATCAGATTTGCTAAACATGTCTTTATATATCTGACGAAATAAATTGAATGGAAATGCAATTTCATCATACATCGATCTAATAGTCTCACATGCATAAAAATGAATTGCCATAGAAAATGAGTAAAAACCAATGTTATTTAACTTTTTTTTTGACATCATGTTATTTAACTTCAAATATTGCAATAACGTTATAATTTATTTCTTAATGCACATTATGAGTTATCTTGACATTCATTTAATGCGTTCAATTTTGGTATATGATAAGATAATTTACCTAAATAGACAATATATTAGTACCCATCAAAGGAGGATACACACGGCTACATAGAGCCAAAACACCCAAAAGCTCCAACCATTCCAATTTGACCCCCCCCCCCCCCCCCCCCCCCCCCCNCTCCCAGAAAAAAAAGAAGGTATTAGTTTCTCTGTAAGCTGATTGTTCAAACAAGTTTGAAACTAAATTAATATTCGTGTAGTACTCTGTTTCTTCTGTATATATAGAGAGAAAGAGGATAGAAATTTGCTCAATTTGATTGTTGATAATATGTAACTTGTTTTGTTTGGTGTCATATATGTATAGAGAAAATAGTGAAAACGAAGTAACAATGACAATATTGTTTTGAGGTGTTTGCCACTCTTATCTTCACACCATCAAGAATGATTGGGAATTCTCTCTTAACCCAATAATCTCCGGGTATCCAAAAAAATTACCTCTCGACTTTTACTAGTTACCATTTCTTAAAATCTCCTACGAAATATGTAATCTATCATATTAGTTGCAGTGATTACTAGAATTTTTTAAGAAATATTATGTTATATGCAGTGCTGTCAATGGCGTTTTAAGAAAATGTTCTTACTGAGTGCTCTGATATTTTCATAATATGAAAGTTTTTTGGATAAAAGTTTTCTTCTAAGTCTATCTACTAAAAACAACATCATCATGTTATGTATGTGTTGATATTGTTGTGCGAAATTTTCCAGATTCATTCAGTTGTTCAGTCCACTTGTGTATGTTATCATCATGTTATGTATGTTATCTACTAAAAACAACATCATCATGTTATGTATGTTATCTACTAAAAACAACATCATCAAGTTCTAAGGACATTTGAAGCAACATCCTCAACAAGTCTTGTTCTGTGCTATATTCTGATGATCAGAAAATTTATGTACTAGCTAGTACTGAAGCTATTAGCTAATAACTTTTAACACAGTTTCATTCAAATAGTAGAAGCATTTTAATGGCCTTGCATGTCCAATATCTCATTAAATCTTTTTACCCTCTCTAACCATTCACTAATCAGATTCTAGTGGATCGTTTATTCTCGCACTCAGGTACTATTTTCCATCTTTTGCCTAATACTCAGTTTCAGTTCCCCTGTAACATGGACACCCAGTAACGATGCTTACTTTTTGAATAAATACTAATGGTAAATTAAGTTGTAAAGATTGATAGTAATACTAAACTACACTTAAGTTGTGTCTTTTCTAGTATCCACATGCACACAGACGGATCACATACATTATGCTTGCTAGTACTGATGAAATTCCTTTTGGAATCCCCTTCAAAACCAACTGTTGTTTCCTTAGCGTTTAAATTAGTTTCTTATTAAGCAGGAAACTCCTTGAGATTCTGAGTGATATCAACACTACAATGGACCGCTTAGCTTAATCACATTGTCAGGAATTGTGATTTTTGTGTTGCTTCTTTGATTTTTCACCTAATGGTGTAATAAGAATAAAACATTTATTCTAAGGTTTTCTTGGTATGGTTACAGAAGCATGAATCCATCTTCTTGTTGAATAAATTACTCGTCTTTCTTTCTATGGTCTGCTACCTGATCTTTTTTTCTACGGATAATTGTTTCAAATCTATGAAACTACCTAGGAAGCCTAAACATGAATCAATTTCTTGTTCTACAAGTTACTTGGGATTTTGGTATGTTCTCACTCTGCTCTGTTTTTGTTCTGATAACCTATATCTGAACTTTCCAATTAATATGGTATGCACATGGTTTTAGTTAAAACACACATATCCAAAAGTAGAATCCATTTGTCCATTATTTTTAAAAGGAGACTCCATTAGTCACTTACATGATACTAAAAAAACAACATTACTAGATGTTTGCATATATCAGAATTTTACAAAGGGGAAGGAGCAGGAGAAGAACCACCGGGATTTGGAGACTCACAGAAGCCACGGAGGACGTTGGTTTCTTCAGATGTAAAGCCAAGAGAAGTTAACATGGACGGCCAGCAATCTCTGGTGATGACGTCAACGGCGTGACAGCAACCGGCACCCAGTTTGGTCTCCCCATTGAGGAAGAAGAGAACGATTTCATTGGTGCATGATTTGAGCTCGTAGAGAGCATCCCAACACTCCATTAGTCCTCCTCCGTTAAGCCTCGCCGCTATGTTTGTGGGATCAGACGTCGCCTACGGGATTATCCTGCCGGAGATGTTGAGGGCGAGGACGAGAGCCGTGGTGGCGAAGAGGAAAAAACATGTGTTAGAAGCCATCGTTCTTTTTTTTGGGATTTGTGTTTGTGGTGATTGGTGAATGATTGGGTTATGAGAGTTCTGTTTTTATAGTGTGGTTTGGATAATTTGAAGGTTAGTGGTGATTTAAGAGTACTTAAATGGTGGCTTAGTATGAAGAATGTGAAAGGGTTAACGTTATATGATTTTACTTAATGTTAGTTTTGAGTATACTTAAAGCAGTGTTACTGAAACGTATTTATCATTGGGTTGGTGACTATGACAAAGGGTTGATAAATGATGTCTTATGGAAACGTTGATAAATAAATAGTTAAAAGAAATCACCATTGAAGTGGCTGTAGTTTAGTGGTAAGAATTCCACGTTGTGGCCGTGGAGACCTGGGCTCGAATCCCAGCGGCCACACTTACTTTTTGTTTTACTGTTTGGGTTTAGAACTCGTGGGCTTTTTGATTCCTGGAGTTTTTTTAATGTTGGCCTTTATAACCCATACATCCATTATCAGATCCGTCACTCACATTTACAGAATTTTATTTTCGAATATGATGATATTATAAATGGTAATTCTCTAAAATAACATTATTTTAAGTTTTTGTCACAAAAATAATTTTCAATAAAAAAAATAATTAAAACTAATATTTTTTTAAAAAAAAAATTAATATATATTTTTTAAAAAAATTTAAATCCTAACTCCAAAACTCCACCATTCAACTCTAAACCCTAAGTCTATAATAGTTAACCCTAAAAATATAGTGTATATACATTTTTGATGAAACATTTTGGTCATTTTTTTCATTGAGTGCTATTTTGTGACAAAAAAATTTTAGGACTATTCTATGATATTTCTCTATAATAAATGTGAGGAAAATTTACAGATGTCAAAAAATGTAATATACAAAAAATTACTAGTAATTTCTTAAACAAAAAAATAATGGCTAAGATATCGGTTTAAAAATAACTAAACTTAAATCCCAAACTTAATTTTATCCAAAAAGGGAGCGCAATCAAGTTTAATTTTAGAGAAATATTTAAATAAAGTTTAAATAATATAATTTTGATATTATATAATATTCGATCAGAACAAAAACTTAGATTAATATTAAAATCTGAAATAAAGTTATGGGCAATTCTCTTAAATAATCTTTTTAAGTTTTTGTCACAAAAATAATCCTACAAAAATAAAATGACCAAAATAGTATTTTGTTTTGAAATTTTCAATTTTTGTATTTTTTTGGAAATTTGAAACCTTATCCCCAAACCCACCCTTTAACTCTAAACCCTAAAGTCTAAATTAGTTAACCCTAAGGGTATAAATGCATATAAATAAAAAAATTAGCTTCTAAAAAAACTATTTTGGTCATTTTCTTCCTTAAGAACTATTTTTGTGAAGAACAAACTAAAAAAAGCTATCTAAGTGAATTTCTCTAAAGTTATTTACATGTTTCTCTAACTTTAGGTAATATGTGTTTCTCCAAATTTTTTGATTACTTGAGTAATTTATATATCGTAATTATCTTATAAATACTTTGGATAATTATAGATAAATAATGTTTTATTAAAAATAGGTAATCCAAACACTTTTAAATATTTTCTGATATTTTGAATAGTTTATATATTTTAGATAAATTTACATATTGAGCAATTTAAGCTCTAAAACAACTCAACCGTTCTGAAAAATAAACAATATGTATAAGATTCATAAACCTGATACATAAGGTGTTGGAACCAAAATTTTGTAAGCATTTGGACTTTATCAAATTTTGAATTAATGTG
>MU108938.1:0-20838 GCA_012274485.2 Sinapis alba | reverse complement strand
ATTCAGTAATCTCCAGAATCCTTGATCCTCTTGGCCAATTTCCATATCCACCATAACCAGTGTGCCTTGCAAAACAAAGCCAGAGCTTGTCTTTGTACGGACAGCACCAGTCTAGTCCATGGTTGTGTCCTACAAACACAGCCTTACACATAAAAGAGATCAATCTTTTGTGGCATATCTACACGTTTTGTTATATCGTGTTTAATTAGTAGTAGTTTACCTTAACCGAAGATCTGTTCTCAAGAACTCTCATCATACCATTTTCAGCTTCTTGAGCAGCAACTTTCTCATTGTTGATTGATCCTACGCAAGGTTTAGTTATCCATATCCATGGAGCTACTTTCTTGTATGCTTTACTAGGTATGTGCCAAAATATCAACTCCGGTATACTGCACAAAATGTACATATTTGATTTTTTATGCTCTAATATAAAGTTTTAATGTTATGAGTGGTACCTTAAGTCAGGATTAAGAGTATTGGACTTGGTTTTAAACCACTCCACTTGAGCGTTTGATATAACCTCCGGGTATGAACCACCACCAGAGTCAAGAAAGTACAGCAAAGCAACGGCTGGTTTCGAATCATCAGATGATTCCACAGGAATGACATAGTTAGATACGCTTGGCCACAGCTCCTTAGGACCACTGGTTGAGTATGAGAGTGCATTGGCTGCTTTTAGCTCTTCTTGAATCAGTTCCACTCTCGTTGTTCCTCTAAAACCGCATCCATCATCATCATCATCATCATCATCATCATCATCACCAGAGGAGGAGGAGTTTGATACTGAGGGACAGAGAATGGGAGGGATACCAGAGGAAGAGAACCAATCCAAAGGCCAAACGAAAGAAGCGTCGTCATGGTTACCAAAGAGACTGGTCCATGGAATGTTTCTGTCTCTTGTAGGTGAGATTGCTTTGTCCCAAAACAAGCTTGCGTTATGGATTGCTATGTTGTTAGCCGTTACTACATCTCCCAAGTACACCACAAAATCTGTTTTTATTACTTCAAAAGAAAACCGTTATGTTATACTCTCTCCGTTCTACTAAGATAGATGTTTTACAAAAGTAAATTGTTTCTCAAAGATGTATTTTTATGTTTTCTATATAAAAATTGCAAATTTCAATAAAATTAATTGAATTTATTGAAAAATTATTGGTTAAAATGCATTGAAATTTGATAATTTATAAAACGATATATGATTAATGTGTTTTCTGTGAAAACGGAGGGAATATATTCTAATAAACTATACTTTTTGACAAGAGCATAATATAATGAGTTTAAAAGAGTTGACCTGGAGTTTCAACGTCAAGAACTGTAGACATGACGTTAACAGAGTTTGCATCTTGACGTGGACCCCAATCAGACCACGAGTCTTCACCGAAGTGGAGGTCTGCAAAGATTGCGATCTTGAACGGTGATCCTTCTCGGACTCGAAGACTTCTCCTTGCCGTCGTCGTTAATGGTATGCTTAGCTCCCATCCTACGGCTGAGATTAGTGGAAGAGATAGAACGGTGAAGATCAGAAGTGACGACGATCTTTTCATGTTATCAAGACAGATCGAACAGAACAAAGTTTTTTTGTGTGTCTTTTGATCTTTCTTTCTTCGAGATAAGGTGCGAGTTGCGACAAACAATATGTTCCTTTTTATGTAACCAAGTTAGTATGGCCACTACGGTTTATTAACCGGTTCTGTTCGGGTTTGGTTAAGATTGGGATTAGTACAGTTCGATTATATCTTGGTTCGGGCGGTTATCTTTTTGGTTAACTTTGCTAATCTCAAATTATGATAAACCCATTCAACTAGAACTTAGTGGTGTATTAATAAAATCCACCACATAATGGATATTTGGTGTATAATATATATTCCTTTGCGTCAACATAAAAGCATATTCACAGAATATTTCAACTCCCTTTCTGTCATGTGACGTTTAATGGATAATGGTGTTAAAAAAAAGACGTTTAGTGGATAATAAATGAGAAATTTGAATTTAATTTTAAATGTTGATAGTGTAAGAGAAGAATACAACAAGCTTTACATTTCTAACCCACTCCATTTTTTGAACAAAACTTAGGTTCACCCCCTAGGGTGAACCTTTAAATTCACCTCTTCTTTTATCACCAATCAAAACGCCACGTAGATTATTATATAAAATTTTTATTTTTGTTTAAAAAAAAACAGTTAAAAAGAGTAACGCCAATTTTAACGATGCAAAAGTCGTCAGCTAAATCTTAAATCCTAAATTTTAAATTCTAAAACCTAAACCTCAAATTTTTAAATTCAAACTCTAAACTCTAAACCCAAATCCAATACCCTAAACCCAAATCCTAAACCCTAAGCCCAAACTATATACCCTAAACCCAAAACCTATGCCCTAAACCCAATCTGTAAACTCTAAACCCAAACCATATACCCTAAACCCAATTCCTAAACCTTAAACCCAAACCCTATAGGTTTAAAATTTGGGTTTAGGGTTTACGATTTGGGTTTAGAGTTTACGATTTGGGTTTAGGGTGAAGGATTTAGGTTTTTGGGTATACTATTTGGGTTTAGGGTATAGTATTTGGGTTTATGGTATAGGGTTTGGGTTTAAGGTTTTAGTGTTTGGGGTTTAGGTTTAAGGTCTAGGATTTGGGTTTAGGGTATACGGTTTGGATTTAGAGTCTAAGATTTGAGTTTATGGTATAAGATTTGGGTTTATGATTTAAGGTTTAGGGTTTAGAATTTAAGATTTAGGGTTTACGGTTTAGCTGGCGGCGTTAGCGTCGCTAAAATTGGTGTTATTTTTTTTAGCTATTTTTAAATAAATTTAATATATTTTTATTTAATTATCTACATGGCACTTTGATTGGTCATAGAAGAAGAGGTGAATTTAAAGGTTCACCTTAAGGGTGAACCTAAGTTTTGTTCCCATTTTTTTTTTACTTTAAAATGAAGTGAAATAGACGAGAACTCTCCCCTTTCTCCCTCACCTTCCTTTCTTCCATGGCTCTGGTTGCTCCAAGTCCGTTTTCGCCGGTCCTCCTTCCTCCGCCTCCAGAACCACCACCTTCACTTGTGTTTTTCACAAATCTGCCAGCCGTGTGTTCTTTCTCTGTCTCTCCCGACCATCCTGTCCCTCCCGACCCACCAGATCCATCTCCTCCCATGTGTTGTTTCTTCAGTTCTACAGTTCCAGCAACTCTGTCTGTGTGCTCAGCAGATCTGGCGGGCTTGGTGATGTTTTCTTCTGAGACTTTATATTACTTCTCTACTGCAGNGCTTAGTATTAGAAGTGAGATGTTGTTTGGTTGGGTTTGTGAAGCTTTGTTCTCTGCTTTTGATTCTATCACTGGGTTTCTAGTAGTTCAGAGTTTCATCGCTCACTTTCGGTGTTGTTTGACTAGTAGTCTAAGTCACAATGAGAATGAAGTTTTAGTTGTGCTTGATTTGGATTCTCATGTCTCTATATTCATGGTCTTCGGTAACAAATCTCTCGCCTTGGTGCGATACTTTACTGCAGTATGCAGAGCTCAATCCGTTTATGTTCCAACCATGGTGGTGTTGGTATTGCTCTCTAACCAGTGGATGAAAGGTGGAAAGAAGAGTGATATTATCTGCCTCCTTACATTTCATCGGATCTGTTTGGTCTGCTATAGACTAACTTATTTCTTTATGGAGTTTATCTACCTTCTTATCTCTTCACTTGGTTTAAGTTGTAGTGGTGTATGGAGCTTTGTGTTGATGGGAGCTTCTTGTTTCTCTGGTTCTTTTAAGAACTTGTATCGGAAGGCGGAATTGCAAGTCTTTTCTTCATGCCTTTATTATGACTTTCCTGCCGTTGTTGCAGAGTGTCTAGCTCTATTGGACGCACAAGTTGCAGCCATGTTATTGAGCATCTTCAAGCTTGTCTGCAAGTCAGACTATCAAGAACTCATTTGCCTCCTTTCAGAGAGTTGGTCTTGTGATGTTTTTTGGATCTTATTAGCTATTCGATCCTTTATCTTATCTTTAAAGAGTTTATCTGATTTTATGTTTTGTTGTGCGTGTAATATGGCAAACCCTTTGGCTAGTTGTGCCTTTCTACTTTGTATGCACTCCTTGAATGGAGTTTGAACTTTGGACTGAATGAAATGTTGTTTGATCAAAAAAAAAAAAAATGAAGTGAAATAAAGTATGAAGTAAAAATATTTGGGAAAATTGTTTTTTTAGGAAAAAAAAATAGGTACATTGTCCCATTAGACTAATTTATATTTTACACTATTTTTGCTTATAATGCCTTTTAGTATTTTCGAAAATAAATCAAATAAATAGTTTTACAAACTAAAAAAAAATCTAAAAATAGTAACTACTAATGAAATACCAATATCAACTTAGTGATATTTTTTTTTCAGTTCTGAAAATGTTAAAATCATAATTTCAAATTTTATTCTACAAAAAGTAGAATTCGTATTCTGATTAGTAGAAACTGCAATCTACATTTTTCATTGAATCTACTATTTTAGAATATGAGTTCTACAAAAATAATGGTAATCTAAAATTTTTTGGAATGGACATTCCACGCTTTACCTGTCATTCTAAAATCTGTAGAAATTGGAATCTACACATTACTATAAATCTAAAACTTGTAGAAATTGAAATTCTACACATTACCTTTAAATCTAAAACCCGTAGAAATTGAGTTCTAACATATTTATTGTATTCTACAGATAAGGTTTATCTGTTCCGAAAATATGGAAATAAAATATTTGAGAATATTTCAATTCTCATATCTGAAATACTTGATATTTTCAACAAAAAAAATAATATCATAAGCCCTTCCTCACGCCATCTTTTTTTGTGTGTTATTTTTTTATATATATATTTTTTGTCAAATATATATATATATTTTTAGTTACTTCAAAAATATATTAAATAATATATATTATAATTATGTACAATTGTAATTTTGATTTTATAATTGAATTTTTAGTTTAAAAACAAACTTATTTAGATTACATAATTTAATTATATATATTATAATTATTTACTAATTGTATTTAAATTTTAAAATTGATTTTTTTAATTTTTTTTTTTGTTTCTAAAGTATTTAGATTATATAATTATATTATAATTGTTTACTAATTGGTTTACTAATTGTAATTTTGATTTTATAATTAATTGTTGTTTTTATTATTACTTAGGTTACATAAATAATTAATATATATATTATTAATTATTTTGTAATTATAATTTCGAATTTTAATTGAAATTTAAAGGTATTACTGCCATTTTTAAAATAATTAGCTTAATGGGACAATTAGTGTTTTGTTTAGCCTAGAGGGACAATGTACCTATTTTTTGATCTAAAAAAGCAATTTTTCCAAAATATTTTAACCCAACTTTAAATTTCATTCCATAATAAAGTTTGTTCCATTTATGGAGTAATCGATTTTTTATTCACTACTCTATTATATAATAAAAAATAAAGTAGAGTTGAAATATTTTTACTCTATATTATCTTTTATTTTATTTTAAATGAAAAACAAAGTTTTACATTAAAGATGCTTTTAAAAGATACTTCTCATGTTCTTAAGATGAATTATATTTTTCGTCTGCACTACATGCTACACACGGATTGTTCTACAAAAAATTTTAACCAATAAATCAAAAAGATGATTTAAACAACTAATCAGATGTAAGATAATTGGTTTGTTGTTGATATTGTTGAATTTTGGCGCTGGTTTCTTATATTCTTTTGTACTTCGTTTTCTTGTAAGTGGTTTAATCTTATTCATCTTATTCTTCTGAAGCTTCTAATAATATATATAAGAGCACCTTAGTGATAGTATCTACCATTGGATTTTAAGATAATTGGTTTGTTGTTGATATTGTTGTGTTGTTGAATTTTAACGCTGGTTTTTTATATCCTTTTGTACTTCGTTTTTTTCTAAATGTTTAAATTTTGGGTTAAGTTTCCTATAAAATTAAATAATTCCATAATTAAATATTAATATTAATATATATATACACATATATATAAAACACATATATTTTTAGAACCCTAATAGTAGATATTGCCATTGGAGGTGTTCTAATATTGCCGAACCTTGTTCATAGTGTTCATGCGAGTAATATAATATCGGATACTCCCATTGCTGCATTACGTTCCAAACTTCACGTGTATAGTTGGTCTATGTTTACGGTGTTCAGTATTACTGTGTTCCTTTGCCTATTTTTCTTATTTTCTGCACTTGTAGCTCGTTTTCGTCTTTTTCAGTTTGTTATATATCTTAAGTTTTTATTATTTGGCAGTTTGTGAGTCAGATTTGTGATCTGATATTTCTATATATTTTTGTTAGTGAGAGACTTGTTGAAAATTGAAAGACCCACCAATGTAGATGCTCTGAGTACATCTCCAACAAGATTAGCAATTATTTGACCAAAACCTATAGCACAAAACACCAATACCAGAGAAGTTAATGTTCTATATATTCTAAAGAGTCTGAAAGAAAAAATAAGACTTTGATTTTTGTTTTTGAAGTGGATAATGAATTACAGCTTTGACTTTACCTCTAGCTTCGGTGAAGGGTTTCGGCGTACGCAGTCTCGTATGGTCAACGGAAGTGATGGCATTAATTAACAAGAATGAACTAAGAGCATCATTAACCAGGGCTTTTAGGTGGGTCTCTTAGAATAATTAGGATTTTTAAAAAAAAGAAAAATAGTAATTAAGAGAAGGAACGTATCTTAAACAAGGGCCAGAAGAACCGTCCCTTAGAGGACAGGTGTTATAATTGTATTGGGCAGGGTATTTTGAGAAGGAAAAAAAACGGTCACCCATATATTTTTTCGTTTCTCTATCTCTCTCTTTCTCTGGCGCTCCGGACGAAGAAGAAAATCGAACGCAGATGAGTTGAATCGAAAGGTAAAGTTTTGTTGTTTTGTTTTTGTGTTCGAACCCTTCAATTATGTGTTTGAATCCTTCACTGAGATTCTTATAAGCTAGGAGTTTTATTCTTTCTCTTCTTCTTCATGGCATAGTTTCTGAGATTTGATTTGATGCTTTAAACAGATTCAGACGGAACGTGGTGTCTATGGCGGCTGAGCTGAAGCAAGTGAAAGGCCGTTTAGTTTCTCAAGAACAACTCTTTGTTAACGAAAGCGTTTCTAGAAAAGTAAGCCCCCATGTTTATTCTCTGGTTGTTTTTTCCTTTGGATTGTGTCTTTGTGGGGGTCAATTTTGTGTTTATTTGTTTGTAAATGATTTGTTCTCTTTTTTTTTTCTTTTTTTTTCTCTCTCCAGGTAACAGAGACAAAAGATAAGAACATGGAAAGGAAGATCTGTAAATTGCAGAAGACATTGGAAGATAGAAGTTGCCAGCTTGAAGCTTCATCATCTGCTGCTACAAAGGTTTTAACTTTGACATACCCTTTTGTTTTTTGAGATATAATTTATAAACTTAAAAGCTGCCTGGTGTGTGTTCCTTTTACTCCTAGTGTGTGTTCCTTTTACTCCTCTAGTTTCTATTTTGATATTGAGTCACTTCCAAAGATTCTCTTGTTATGTTGGATAACATGGGAAGTTGTTTATTTGTATGTCTTCTTACTTCATTTTTACTGCCTTGCACGAGAATGATGGTTTGTTAAGTCATTTGGAACACTACTTATTAAGCAGCAACCACGTCGATATCCTAATGAATCATATGGTGTTTTTTTGCCTTCACAGGGAAGGTTATATCGGAGGAGTATTCGTTGGAGTATAGAACAAATAAGATAGAGATGCATGTAGGTGCGGTTGAGCCTGGTGAGCGTGCTATCATCATTGAGTGAAAGAATGGAGCAGGTCATGAAATTTTATTTTGTATTCTTGTGGTCAGACCACAAAATCACGTGTGTTGTAGTGTTGTAAACTTTGTATTTTTGAAATTTTGTATTCTTGTGGTCAGGTCATGAATCGCGTGAAGCTTTGTATGGTCAGGCCATGAATCACATTTTTTTTAAGAACCCTTAGTGGAGTTCTACCATTGGAACACATAAATATTGTAATCTCTTAGCTATGTCTCTTAAGTTACTTTACTACTTAAAAACTATTAAAAAATAATTAAGACACCCTAATAAGAAACTTGGGATAATGGTGCTCTAACAACGCCTTTGAAGAAAAAGTGTTCTAACTGACGCCTTTGTCACCACCAACCACATGCATTGGCTATGCATGCAAATACAATGAGATCACGGGATGGCTTAAAGAGTAAACCAACTCTGGAATCCCAAAAATTCTAGCCATGTGTCTTCTTAATAAAATTCGTTTCCAATCAAATTTATAAACAAATCACAAAAACACAAAGTATTTTTTAAAAACTTAAATCGGGAAAATGAACTTTGGAGTCACGAGAAAGGGATAGGGCTAAAAGCAGCAGCATTACACATGTGATATAAGTTTTGTTTTCGTTTGTTATCACAACTTAATGGACTATATACATTAAGCTTAGCTTGCAAAAGAAACCATCTACTTGAGCATAAATACAATCTTCCCGGTTCTCTAAAATGGCAACCAAACTTAACCTCACCGTTTTCTCCATTGTTATGTTACACCTTCTTATGTCTGCCCAAATGCATGTAAGTAATGTTTAAACGATCTTTCTGTTTTTTTATGATATATGCAAATATTTTTCTCGATTCTTCAATTTCATCCAATTTTTTTTTGACCCGTCTTGAATTTTCACAGCTAATACACTCTAAGTCACCTGCTCCACAACCACATCCACCACAGTCTCAACCGCATCACAATAGGTCTCAAGTGAGTTTCTCATCAAGAAATGACTTTCGTGAAATCCACAAAAACCCTTTCTAGCATGCATTGAGTCTTCGTGTTAATTTTGACAGAGTGGTAATACTGAAGGCAGTCTTCAGCTCCAAGGTACAACAACAATTAGTCCAATTTATCTGTGGTGAATGCATAATTTAATCCCATTTTACAACTATACTATAGAGTGTGGGCCACGGTGTGGACATAGATGCTCGAATACACAATACAAGAAGCCATGTTTGTTCTTCTGCAACAAATGTTGTACCAAATGCTTGTGTGTTCCGCCAGGTACTTACGGCAACAAGCAAGTCTGTCCTTGCTACAACAACTGGAAGACTAAGCTTGGTGGACCAAAATGCCCTTGATTTATCCTCTTACTTTGTTTATCTATCCACTATAATGTTCTATATGTGTTTAACTTTGGTATAATCACATCAATATAATTAACCACTTCAAAAAATTTATACTTTAAAACATTTACTATTTAAGAGTTATGATGGTTTCATTACATTGTTCTTCTTGAAGAAGCAAAGAGCTATTTCTTCAGGTCAAGGACTTCAAGTGCTTTTTCCTCTTAGTTGATAACTAATAACAGAACTACATTACTAACGATAACTGAATAAGTAGCAAGGAGTTGATTGCTTTATGCAATGAGTACTAACTAGTAACAAACTATCTATTACTACAAGTTGTAAGAGTCAAACAGACACCAACTTTAAGCTTGATACATGAAGAGTGAATCACAATTCACACCCCAATTATAGTGTTTCGGTAACATCGTGAACATGACCGGCTTAACCCAATTAAGGGTCTTAGGACAATTTTTCTTTTACATTTTAAAATTAATATTTATTTAATGTTTAAAAATAAATCAGTAATATTTTATATATTTTGTGATGCAAATAGAACTATTATACATATAAAATATTTTTGGACCTTTTTAAATTTTATTAATTTTTTTTTTATGCTTTTCTAAATAAAAATATGTATTTATAAAAAAATTAAATCATTTAATTTCTAATATACGGAGGGACACAAGTTTAGAGCCGGGACGATCGTACCGCTTGTCTCTCTACTTACCCGGCCCTGATTGTGAAACACGTTTATTCAAGAAAGTACATTTTGCTGTATGGACTTTCTTACTTTGTGATACGTTTCCATCTTTCAATAGTACGTTAACACATTAGATATTTGTATTTTCTAAAAAAATTATACTATGTGTCAATGCTACATTTATAGTTTTCCAAAAATCAATGCACCAACTTGTATACTCTAATGGAGCAATTACTATCCGCTAACTGTTAAGTAGGCCTGGGCATAAAATCCGTAACCCGAAATCCAAACCGAACCCGAACCGAAAAATTCGATCTGTACCCGGTCCAACATATAAAAAATACCCGAATGGATCTTCTAAGATGGTATAAAAAAATCCGAATCCGAAGTGTTATTAACCAAACCCGAATGGGTAACCCGAAAAACCGAAAAATCCAAAAAATCCAAAAAAATATCCAAAGAAACCGATCTGAATGTCCAAACTATTGTACAATATAATTATATGAAACATAAATATATGCTTCAAATATTTAATTTCATATTTATTTTGACATGTTATCTAACAATAAGTATTTAAAACTAAAATAAATACCTTAAATACTTAATTATATATAAATAAGTATATATTTCTTATGTTTTGCTTTTAAATTTTAGATTTTATTTCGGGTATATCCGAACCGAACCGATATCACCCGAATCCGAATGATATATGGTTACTTTATGGGTTCTAGGATGTGATACAAAATCGATCCGAACCCGATGTGTTATATCCGAACCCGACCCGTATTTGTAAATTTACTAGAATGAGACCTAAGAGGTATTATAAAAAAGAACCAAAATCCAAAAAACCCGATCCGAACGCCAACAGGTACCCGAACGCCCAGGCCTACTGTTAAGACTTAGTTTATTGAACGAGCCAGTCCAGCCGTCACTTGAAATTTTTTAAAAATGTTTTGCTTCAAACCCGATCCAAAATCTTAAGTTATGAACTTATGATATAAAGAACAAAAATACAGAAAAAAACAACCATCGAACAAACAAACAAAATTCTTTCACACGACAAACTTCAAACTCCAACTAAGGGACAACCAATTAAGAATGTCCCTAAACTTATTGTCTTCTTTTCCTAACCTGTCAAGCTCATAGTTCATTCAAAAAGAAAAGAAACTATCAAGATCGATATTGAAGTTTAGTCTTTTTCGTTTGTTAGGTTAGGTAAATAATCTTTGACCTTATCTTATATTTGCCGATATTTTACTCTAACTAAAACAAAATTGCGGATATTTTCTATTTATCCTATTTATAGCTGCAGAACTTATTTCTCAGTAAGCTTTAAAATGTTTTGAACGTTTATTTTCCAAGCAAAATTAAGTTATGCGTATATAGTAAAGAGTTGAACAGTTCATCGCAAAGAAAACGCTAAACATAGCATATGTGTATATGTTCAATATGATTATAAATTATTAATCTCATGAACTTTAATACATACATACTCACTTTTTAAATGTACAATTTATGAATTTTATTTTCTAGTTTATTTTTTTATTGGTTGAAATATAGTTAGGTGTATGGGAAATGATGTTTTTTTATAGAAAATATACAAAATTAAATGTTTTCTTAATCCGTGTGCATAAACTTAAAATAACACTTATTATAAAACAGAGGGGTATTCAATTGCAGATTTTTTATCTGAAAAAATCCTTCAAACACACGCAGCTAAGAGCATGATTAAAGGGGGTTCTTAGAGGGGTTCTTAGGGGGATGAGTTCCATGAATAGTGTAATAACTGGTTCTTAAAACTCTTAAATAAGAACCGGTTCTTAAGAGTTTCTTGCACTGTTTGCGGGTCCCACTAACAAGTGGCGACCCGTGATTGGTTCGTTTTTTTTTTTTTAAATCAAATTAAAAAAAATCAAATTAAAAAAAAAAAACTAGAAATGAACTGTGAAACAACAATAACAATAACAATAAGAGCACCTTCATCCAAGGTTGCTAGGAGGTTGCTTAGGAGGAAAGAGAAGAAGAAAGTTGCTTAATTAAGAGTTAATAAGGTGTTGTTGCTTGCACTGTTCGCGGGCCCCACTGACACGTGGCGGCCCGCGATTGGTTTTTCTTTTTTTTTCTTTTTTCTTTTTTCAAATAAAAAAAAAAAAATTTATTTTAAGCATCCTCATTTAAGCAACTTTGGGATGAGGGTGCTCTAACAATAACAATAACAAAAAAGTCGCACGTATTCAAAGTCATTCACCTTTTTATTAGACTTTTTCAGTTATAATGGGAAGTACAGTTACATTATAAAATAAAGTTAAAAATAAAAAATAGAAATGAACTGTGAAACACATAAAGATAATGACAAGGAAACTTCCAGGAAAGTGCCAATGGGTGACTCACACACTTCACTCTCCCATTTAACCTCACACTCACTGCTCTCTTCTTTCTTCTTCACTTAAAAAACTTTTTATAATTTCTCATATATTTTTTTTTCAGCAATGAAATTCGCCAAACTGAATCCAAAACGTTTGTTCAGATCCAAAGACCGTTCCACGGTGACTAAATCTACCGCTTACTCTGGATCCGCTTCGTCTTTCTCTTCCGGCGCCGCCGACGAGTGTAATCATTCCTCCGTCGTCACCGGAGGTTCCATCACTCCGACTAGCATCCTCCCGGAAGTCTCCAGCGATCCTTCTCCCTACTCCTACGTCGAGATTCTCCAGGCGTTTAAGCTGATCGACAGAGACAACGACGGAGCCGTGTCGAGGCACGACCTTGAGTCGCTGCTTACACGTCTCGGCCCTGATCCGTTGACGGAGGAGGAGATCAACGTCATGCTCAAGGAGGTGGACTGCGACGGAGACGGTACGATCCGCTTGGAAAAGCTCGCCAGCCGCGTCGTCTCATCGGATGATCAGTCTCGTGATGCGAACGAGATGAGGGAGACGTTTGAGTTTTTTGACGCGGATCGCGACGGTAAGATCTCAGCGGAGGAGCTTCTACGAGTTTTCTCAGCCATTGGAGACGAGCGGTGCACGTTAGAGGAGTGTAGGCGCATGATAGCAGCGGTTGATGATGACGGTAACGGATTCGTATGCTTCACTGAGTTTTCAAAAATGATGGATCTCTCCAGCGATGATCTCTCTTAATTAGTTTATTTTGCATTTACTGTTTTTTTTTTTTTTTTTTTTTTGTTAATGAAGCTCTTTTTGCCCTAATAATATTAGGGTTGTGAGTATCGTTTGTCAAGTTTGCCTGAGATTCGAAGAACCGAATAAACATTAGTGAGAGATTAGAATTATTTTTCTACTTAATCTAACTTAACTGTTGAAATGAAAATAATAGAATCTGAAATAAAATTATGGGAGAATCTATTTTAAAATTGTAAAGATCTAACCATTTCGTTGATTTTTTTTTTTTTTGAAGATGCACTTGCAGAGTTTTGCAGCTTTTTAGGTTACTGTCGCATTTAGAAACAAAGTGTTTTTAGTTAGTCAGTCTATTTTTATACCATTAGTAGAGAGAACAGACCATGTGACTAGGCACCAGAAGTTTTAATTAATTAAGTTTTATATTCTCCACTAAATTGGAAAAGAAAAACAGGGGTTTATTAATCTGTCAGATTCTGAAAGGCATGTTCTTTCATTGCTGCTTTTATCATATAAGATTCGTTTCCTTCTTTGTACCATTTTTTCTGCTGCTAATTTCTTGCTAAATTATTGCATTAGTACATATTAAGAAGAACATGTACCTGTGCTGCTACTTTTCTCTATTATGTAGACATTTTGAAAAAAACCATCATGTCTGGTGTAACACAGTAAAAGCTAATCTTATTATAAAATTACATTCTAGATCATGCAGCATGCATGGAGGGTCGCTCAGGCTCAGAGCACAACAAGCGGAGGGTGGACAACAACTCCAGCCCCGGCCATTGACGACGTCGATAAGCTACAGGGCCGGCCTTAGGCCAAGTCCGTTGAAACATTTGCCTCAGGCCCCCATTTTTTATAGGCCCCCATTTAGAAAAAATCCAATATATATTATTTTTTATGAAATCATACAAACCTGAGGATATCACGTTGGTTTTATGACAATTGAAATTAATTTGAATGGGCCAAAGAACATATTAATGCAACAGCCTAAAAAAAAAAATCTACAAAGTAAAAAAAAAAATTAGATAAACGTGTTTCCCTTTTTTTCCTGGACTCTTGCCCTTCTTTTTTTTTGTTTGTTTACGAAGACTTTTAAGCTTCTTCCTCTCCCCTGTCATAACCTGCAAACCAAAAACAAAATTTCATTATTCCTTTCTCAATTGCTTGTATTTATATCAGAAGCAAAATCTCGTCATAAGCCATGACAGGTATTCAAAATTCTACTATTATAATTATAAATTTTATCATTAAGCTAACTTTAACTTAATTTTTCTTTGACATGAAATTTTTAGGAATTTCTACACGAAAAACAAAGTGTAAATCAGGAGCTGAAAAGGAAAAAGAAAGGAAAAGAAAGAAAGAAGAAGAAAAATCTCTAGCCAATTCTATGTTAAGGTATGTTAAAAAATCAAAATCACTGGAAACTGATGAGTGTATTGGAGCTGGTGATGAAAATCATACTGTTTTAGAGGATGGTAAGATAGAGGAAACTATAGATAAGTCTGAGAAAGAAAAGAACAAGAGTAAAGAAGAGGCTGTGAATGTTGAAGAACAAGAAGAGATTTTGGATAAGTCTGATCCTGCAAATTGGAAAATAATTGATAAGAGTTTGAAAGATTTCCTAGTGAAATTAGGTCCTCTGAAAAGAGTACAAGAAGACTATATTTTTCCAAAAAATGATCATGGGAGACATTTTTCTCGTAAGTATTACAAAAGAGAGTTGAAAAATGGAGATAAACAAGACCGGAGCTGGTTACTTTATTCAGTGATATCAGACAAAGCATATTGCTTTTGCTGTAAGTTGTTTGGTCGGGATCAAGAAGTCAACCAGTTTTCAAGCAAAGGGTTTAATGATTGGAAAAATATCAGGTTAAGACTAAGTCAACATGAAACTAGTCATCACCATATTGTGTGTATGAGTCAGTGGATGGAATTAGAATTGAGATTCAGGCAGAAGCAGACCATTGATAAGTGTCTTCAAGAAGAAATCAGTAAAGAAAGAAACCATTGGAGAGAGGTTTTGCTGAGTTTTGCTAAGCAGAATATAGCATTTCGTGGGACTAATGATAAGGTTGGTCAGAAAAACAATGGAAACTTTCTGAGTTTTGTTGAATCATATGGAATTTTTGATCCAATCATGCAAGAGCATATCAGACGGATTAAGGAAGGTCAGACTCACTATCATTATTTAAGCCACAAGATTCAGGATGAGTTGATTTTTATGCTAGGACATGAGGTTAAACTTAAGATCATCAAGAAAATTCAAGAGGCAAAATATTTTTCGGTTATTCTCGATTGCACTCCAGATAAGAGTCATAAAGAACAAATGAGCCTTGTTATCAGATGTGTGGATGTCTCCATGGCTAAGGCACAAGTTGAAGAATATTTTGTGACATTCTTAGAAGTTGCAGATAAATATGAAGAAGGACTTTTTGAGTTGCTTTGTGATACATTGGCTGGTCTCAATTTGAATATTGATGATGTGAGAGGGAAAGGATATGGCAATGGCTCTAATATGAAGGGAAAACACAAAGGAGTACAAAAAGATTGTTGGATATCAACTCACGAGCATTTTTTACGCCTTGTGGTTGTCATAGTCTTAACTTGACACTTTGCGATATGGCTAAATCATCTAAAAAGGCGGTTGCTTTCTTTGGAATCATTCAACGGATGTATAATTTGTTTTCAGGATCTACAACTAGGTGGGAGATATTTAAGGAGATGGTAGGAGGTCTCACACTTAAGTCATTATCTGAAACTCGTTGGGAAAGTCGTGTTGAAAGTGTTCGAGCAATTCGTTTTCAGGCTCCAAAAATAAGAGATGCGTTAGATTACTTGGCAGAAAATTGTAATGATCCTGAAGCTCGCAGCAATGCTGAAATTCTTGCTACAAGTGAAACTCATGGAATTGGAGGATTTGAGTTCTTATTTGCTTTGGTCATTTGGTATGATCTTCTATTTACCGTTAATACGGCAAGTAAGATGCTACAATCAGATCATATTGATATTGATAATGCTGTTGTGCAATTGAAAGGGTTGGTTTCATATTTGAACAATTACAGAGAAGTTGGATTTGAAAAAGCAAAAGCAAAAGCTACGATTATTGCAAAATCAATGGATATTGAGCCAAGTTTTCTTGTTCAACGAAAACACATTATTAAAAGGAAAAAACATTTTAATGAGGAGGATCAAGGAGATGATGAGTCTGAGATGCTGAGTGAGGAAGAAAAGTTTAAGGTTGTTTTTTTCCTAAGAATTGTGGATCAAGCTATAGTATCTCTTCGGATGAGGTTTGGACAATTTGAAGAATATGAGAAAAAATTTGGATTCTTGTTTGATCCAAAGAAGCTGAGATCAACATCAAATGATGATTTAAAGGAATTATGTATCAACCTTGAAAGTTGTCTTAAACATGGTGAGATCTCAGACATTGATGGGAATCATTTATTCCTAGAACTCAGAGTTTTACGAAATGTTTTACCAAGCAAGATCAGAAAGGCCATTGATGTGTTAGACTTTATGAAAAGGTATGAAGTTTGCTGCTATCCAAATACTTTCCTTGCATATAGAGTGATGTTAACGATTCCAATTTCAGTCGCTTCAGCCGAAAGAAGTTTTTCCAAGTTAAAGTTAATAAAATCTTACTTGAGGTCAAGTATGTCAGAAGATCGATTGAATGGTTTGGCAATGCTGTCAATTGAGAGGGATATGGTTGGGAAACTTAACTATCAAAGTTTGATGAATGATTTTGCAGAAAAAAATGCAAGAAGGAGTATTTTTAAGAAGATGTAAACTATCGGTTCATTTGTTTTTTTTTGGCGTATGAATACTTATATTTTATCAATGGTTTAGTATTTTATACATAAAACTATGTTTATGAATTAATTTTTTGGATATTTTATAATGTAATGTGTAGGCCCCCATTTTTCATTTTGTTTGAAGCTCCCAAAATCTTAGGATGGGCCCTGATAAGCTAGCTCCGTTGTAACATGCATGTTAAATCGTATACACACCAAAATTATCAGACATATTCAAGGATACAAAATAGGGAAATTCTCTTAAATAGCTTTTTTTAAGTTTTTGTCACAAAAATAGCTCTAAAAAAATAAAATGACCAAAATAGACCTTTTTTTTTGAATTTTGATTTTTTTTTTTATTTTTTTTTTTGAAATTTGAAATCCTAACCTCAAACCCACCTCTTAACTCTAAACTCTAAAGTTCAAATTAGTTAACCCTAGGGGTATAAATGCATATAAATATATTTTTAGCTTCTAAAAAAAATATTTTAGTCATTTTCTTCTTTTAAAAACTATTTTTGTGATAAACAAACTAAAAGAGGCTATGTAAGGGAATTTCTCTACAAGATAAACATAATATGTTTACATGTCGACAGGAGGAAGACTGGAAGAGGATGGCCAAATTGTTAAATTTTCTCCATCACTTTTTTTTTCTCTCCACCTTGTTCCTTCAATATCGTATTATTGGAGATGATTACGGACATATAGGTGTAGAATTAACAGATCTATATATAGAACGTGATTAGTGGGTTCGTCTCGTTAATGACAATGAACTATCAAATATATTTCCAATATAAAAAATTAGTAAAATATCGAAGTGTATTTCTTACTGATTTGGTCAACAAAATATTATATATTCAGTCTGTGATTATCCAAGTTAGTGCGGATACTATACAGATTACATAAATTTTCTAATCATCCTAATACAGAAAAAACAGATTAACAATGTGAATGTGGTGCATACTCCCTCCGTTTCATATTACTTGTCGTTCTAGGTTTATTCACACATATTAAGAAAACATATGATTTTGTATATTTTCAAAATAAAAACACAATTACTTATACACCTAACCATATTTCAACCAATAGAAAAATAAAAACACAATTACCTATGAATCTTATTAATGAATTTTGCATTAAAACTCTAAAACGACACTTATTTTGAAACGAAAATTTTTCCCTACAACGACAAGTAATATGAAACGGAGGGAGTATCTATTAATCCGGCTAATCCAGAAAGTGTGATAGTATTTTTTAGTTTATTTTCACAAAATAACTTTCAAGAAAGAAAATGACCAAAATGATTAATTAAAAGGATATATACATTTATAATTTTAGGGTTAACTAATCTAGATTTAGGTTTTAGAGTTAAAAGATATATTTTTGGATGTAAAATTTAAAATATTAAAAAATTAAAAATTAAAATTAAAATTTTCAAAAGAAAAATAAATTATTTTGGTCATTTTCTTTTTTAAAATCTATTTTTGATGATATAAATAAAAGCACCGGTTAAAACACCTCCAATGGTTATTTTTAATATTTTCTATCAAAATGAAATAAACCTGAAATGAGCTTGTATTTTTAGTTTAATAAAAATAAAAAATAAAAAACTTAAAAGAATTTATAAAAAAGTTTTGACACTAAAATAAAATTGTAAATAGTATTTATTTAAATTATAATTTTATTTTGATGTACTGTTAAAGAAAATTTTCATTTTTTTGTGTTTTTGATGGACTATTAGGAGGTGTTATGGAACTTAAATTTTTATAGAGTTTGTTAATTTTAAAAATTGAAAGATTTGTTACATTTAGAAAGAGTTGTAAATTTTTTGTATTGAAATCTATGAAAATAAATTAATATAATAATTTTAAGAATCCACTAAATCTATACTATTATTTGCGAAGTGATTTTTCGTATTCGAGCTCTCACGTTAAAAGTTAGAGCGGTTAATATCGCTTATACCCTTAATAAATCAATTATAAATATAGCCAAAAATAAAAACGAATTTTAAATCTATTTAATTAGATATATGATTAAAATTAATAATAGTAAGAATTATCCAAAGTTATATATATTTTTAAAATAAAAAGATAATTCCTACATACTTTATTGTTATCCAATTTTTTTTAATAATTTTTTTTTTAAAAAATAGAAAACATAATTAAATAGTAATCAAATAAAATTATTAATTTTATATAATTAAAAAGAAAATATTGAGTGATTTCTAATATTCATTTATTAATAATAAATATAGTATAAAAAGAATACATAATTAAATATTAATCAATTAAAATTGAGAAATTCCCTTAAATAGTCTCTTTTAGTTTGTTCTTCACAAAAATAGTTCTTAAGGAAAAAAAAATGACTAAAATAGTTTTTTTAGAAGTTAATTCTTTATTTAAATGCATTTATACCCATAGGGTTAACTAATTTAGACTTTAGGGTTTAGGGTAAAGGGGTGGGTTTGGGGATATGGTTTCAAATTTCAAAAAAAAAAATGAAAAAATGAAAATTTCAAAAAAAAAAAATGCTATTTTGTTCATTTTATTTTTTTAATGCTATTTTGTGATAAAAACTTAAAAGAGGGCTATTTAAGAGAATTGCCCATTAAAATTCTTAATTTTATATAACGGAAAAGAGAATATTTAGTGATTATAAAGATTTATTTATTAATAATGTATACATTATACAATTAAATTTTCAAAAAAATAATATTACATAAAAACTTTAAGATGAAAATATAAATAATAATTTATTATTATAGTATTTTAATTAATAATGTAAATAATTATAAAATGTTTAGGCCCGCATGTGCGGGCAAGCACCTAGTACATGTAATATTTTCAAAATTTTATTTGTGAGTTAAAAGATTAAGAATACAACTTTTAATAACATGTACTTTAATAGTTTTATAGAATCATTAAAATCTAAATTTTTTAAATAACAAAATATTTTATATAGAACTATAAAACCATTAAACTAATGTTAGAGAATCTATAAACTAATAACACTAAAATTCCCATTAGCATACCTTAGATATGGTGTTTACAAAAGCAAAGAAAGAAAAAAACTTGAATTTTTGACACGTTTACAATTTACAAAGCGAGAACGTAATTGACACGTTTACGGTTTACTAAGCGAGAGAACATGACAACTCTCAGAGAGGCTGAGCTCTGCTCTTACGTGAATCTTGATAGTTGATTGTTGACTCCGAAAGTAAAGTATACACGAATCTCGAGGAAGACGAAGAACAAGTTCAGTAGAAGCCAAATCAGAAAGAAAGAGCAAGAGATATACAATGGGAGGTTATAACGTGTTCGGTGCAACGAGATCTGTTCAGACGATACTAGTTGCTCTTGTTCTAACGGTTGGATCATTTTACGCTGGCTCTCTCTTCGGCAACAACGAACCCATCTACCTCTCTCAACCTGGTCCCTTCCCTTCTTCTCTCTGACTCTCTCTCTATATTTTCTCTGTTCAAATTTTTCTCTGCATGCGTTTGGATTCTTGTGGAATCTGCTTATCTTGTTTAGGTTTCAAGAACTAATAAAGCACTCGATCTTGATTTGCAGCTCTCTTCAAGTTCTCAAACAAGATCGAGCTTACTCACCGAACATCACCACTAGTCATACCTGAAACTGGGATGAATGTGTGTCCGTTGAAGTTCAATGAGTATCTCCCTTGTCACAACGTCACATACGTGCACCAGCTGAGCTTGAATGTCTCTAGAAGAGAAGAGCTCGAGAGGCACTGCCCGCCACTCGAGCAGCGTCTCTTTTGCTTGGTGCCTCCACCAAAAGATTATAAGATACCTTTGAGATGGCCAACTAGTAGAGACTATGTATGGCGAAGTAATGTGAATCATACACATCTTGCTCAAGTTAACGGTGGACAAAGCTGGTTACAAGAACATGGAGAGTTTTGGTGGTTCCCTGGTGGTGGTACTCATTTCAAACATGGTGCTTCAGAATACATACAGAGGTTTCACTTATATGTTTCAAATACTTCATTAAGATCCGGCCCTGCTTCTTCATCTTCATGTCTAATTGATTTTCCCTGATTTTTTGTGTGTGTATCCT
>MU108937.1:3866-14733 GCA_012274485.2 Sinapis alba | reverse complement strand
AAAAAATGTCAGAAATGGTGGTGATTCCAGTTACTCTCAAGGGAGCTAACTATTTGCTGTGGTCAAGACTTGTCAAGACTGCTCTTGGAAGTAGAGGACTTTGGGAACATGTTGCTGGAGGCAAAATCCCAAAGAAAACTATCCTAGGAGAGGATGGAGAAGAAGTTGGGCCTGCTGAGGATGGCAAATTGGGTCAGGAGGATCTCATAGTGTTGTCCATCATTCAGAACAGCCTTGAAATTTCAATATTGGAAGCTTACTCCTACTGTGAAACTTCCAAAGAGTTGTGGGATACACTTCAAAGAGTTGTGGGATACACTTCAGAAGGTGTATGGCAACTTATCTAATCTAAGCAGGGTGTTTGAATTGAAGCAAGCTATCAACAACCTGAAACAAGGTGAAGGAGAGTTCAATCAACATCTTGGAAAGTTTAGAAGTCTCTGGTCAGAGCTCAACATGCTGAGACCAAGCTCTTGCGATCTGGAGATCTTAAGAGAAAGACAAGAGAAGGATGTAGTATTTAGCTTGTTACTGACCCTAAACTCTTCTTACAGCCAGCTGATAAAGCATGTTTTGAGGGAAGGCAAACTGAGAGAACAAGCCAACCACACACTATTTGAGGAAGACAAACAGCCTGTTCATCTTACAAAGAAGTCACCAAGTGTAGAGTTGTTTCCTGAGTATAAGAAGATGAAGAAACAACGCAGAAAGAGGAATCTGAAGCCACATAAGATGGAGATGAGTTGGCTAGGGACTTGCTCAAAAAGATTGAGCATCAAACAATGGAAGGAAAGACCATGTATTCTGCTTTCATTAGTGACATGAATGAAAGAGTAACATGGAGAAATGAAGCTGGTGTGACCAGTATTGATGGACCTGTGACCAGGAGCGACCTAAACTCCTTCATCAAAGCTGCTAATGCTCTTATCTCACCTAGAAAGACTGGTACACACTCTCTTGACTCCAAACCCATCATTATAGATTCAGGAGCTAGCCATCACATGATTAGTGATAGGAGTTTGATTAGTGATGTCAAGCCTGCTTCAGGGAATGTAATGATAGCAAATGGTGATAAGGTTAAGATAGAAGGGATAGGGAACCTTAGGCTGTTTGATAGGGAATCATCTGCCTTATATATGCCNAGACTGGTGGCAAGGGGATATACTCAAGTGTATGGTGAAGATTATCTTGACACTTTTGCTCCTGTGGCTAAACTTCACACAATAAGGATCCTTTTGTCCCTTGCTGTCAACCTAGAGTGGGACTTATGGCAGATGGATGTGAAGAATGCCTTCCTTCAAGGTGAATTGGAAGATGAAGTTTACATGAGACCACCTCCTGGACTTGAGAGCATGGTTAAACCAGGAAATGTCCTCAGACTAAAGAAGGCAATCTATGGCTTGAAGCAGTCCCCAAGGGCTTGGTATCATAAGTTGAGCACCACTCTCAATGGGAGAGGATTTGTGAAATCTGAAGCTGATCACACCCTCTTCACACTGACCAGCCAGCAAGGTATTATAGTCATTCTGGTATATGTAGATGATATTATCATCACTGGTAGCAACAAGGAAGGTATTCTCTCAACTAAAACTTTCCTTAAGAATGTTTTTGATATTAAAGATTTGGGAGAATTGAAGTACTTCTTAGGGATTGAAATATGCCGCTCTAAAGAGGGGCTTTTCTTATCCCAAAGGAAGTACACACTTGATATTTTAAATGAGGCAGGAAACCTTGGGAGTAGACAGGCCAAGACACCGTTGGAAGAAGGATACAAGGTGCTGCGAGAGGGGGAGTATGAAGCTACCCCATTTGAAGATATCAAGAAGTATAGGAGGATGGTTGGCAAGCTTATCTATCTGACCATAACTCGACCAGACCTATGCTTTGCTGTGAATCAAGTGAGTCAACACATGCAAGCTCCTAAGATTCATCACTGGAACATGGTGGAAAGAATATTGAGATACTTGAGAGAGGCGCCTGGACAAGGGGTTTGGATGGCTTGTAACAGAAGTACTGAAGTTGTAGGATATTGTGATGCTGATTGGGCTGGAGACAGGATTGATAGGAGATCAACCACAGGGTATTGCACCTTTATTGGAGGGAATCTAGTTACATGGAAGAGCAAGAAGCAGAAGGTGGTCTCCTGCTCAAGTGCTGAGGCAGAGTATAGGTCCATGAGGAAGCTAACCAGTGAACTCATATGGATCAAGGGGCTTCTAAAGGATTTGGGTATTGAGATCAACACTCCAATGACAATGCATTGTGACAACCAGGCAGCAATACACATTGCATCCAACTCTGTCTTTCATGAAAGGACAAAGCATATAGAAGTGGACTGCCACAAGGTGAGACAAGCAGTGGAGCAGCAAGTGATACTCCCATGCTATACTAGAAGTGAAGATCAACTGGCTGACATTTTCACCAAGGCAGCTAGCAGCAAGGTTTGTGAGTTCATTCATCCTAAGCTTGGACTCATAGACATCACAAGTCACCGATCCTCTTGCCATGGAGTATTCTACTCTTTTTCCTTTGCTTGGTTTTTATCCCAAGTGGTTTTTCCAAGTAAAGGTTTTAATGAGGGAATGCTTCATGGTTTCCAAACTTGACCAGTCCCTATGNNNNGACATGAATGAAAGAGTAACATGGAGAAATGAAGCTGGTGTGACCAGTATTGATGGACCTGTGACCAGGAGCGACCTAAACTCCTTCATCAAAGCTGCTAAGGCTCTTATCTCACCTAGAAAGGCTGGTACACACTCTCTTGACTCCAAACCCATCATTATAGATTCAGGAGCTAGCCATCACATGATTAGTGATAGGAGTTTGATTAGTGATGTCAAGCCTGCTTCAGGGAATGTAATGATAGCAAATGGTGATAAGGTTAAGATAGAAGGGATAGGGAACCTTAGGCTGTTTGATAGGGAATCATCTGCCTTATATATGCCTCAGTTTACTTCTAACTTATTGTCAGTAAGGAAGGCTACTGTCGACTTGGGTTGTCAAGTTGTTTTCAGACCAGATGAGGTTGAATTTCAGGATTTAAAGACAGGGAGGTTGATTGGAAGAGGACACAGTCAGGATGAACTTTATCACCTCCAAAGAACAGAGCCCTCTATCTGCATGGTCAGTAGAGCTACTGAGGTTGATAGCAACATATGGCATGCTAGATTGGGACATCCCCATGAGAGAGCTCTAAATCTGATGCTTCCGGGTGTTTTGTTCAAGAATGATGTGTGTGAAGCGTGTATACTTGGGAAGCATTGTAGAACAGTCTTTCCAAGGTCCAGCACCATCTATGAGAAGTGCTTTGACCTTGTTCACTCTGACGTATGGACTGCTCCTTGCCTATCCAGAGAAAATCACAAATACTTTGTGACCTTTATTGATGAGAAGTCTAAGTACACTTGGGTCACATTGATTCAGTCTAAAGACAGAGTTCTAGAAGCTTTCAAGAATTTTCAGACTCATGTCTCCAATCACTTCAGTGCCAAAATCAAGATTCTTAGGTCTGACAATGGTGGAGAATACACAAGCCAATCATTCAAGCAGTATCTAGCTCACCATGGGATCATACATCAGACAAGTTGTCCCTATACTCCTCAGCAAAATGGGGTGGCTGAGAGGAAGAACAGGCACCTAATGGAAGTAGCAAGATCAATGATGTTTCATACCAATGTTCCAAAGAGATTTTGGAGTGATGCTGTGATGGCTGCTTGTTACCTCATCAACAGAATTCCCACTAAGATCCTCAATGACTTGTCTCCATTTGAAGTCCTAAACAGCAGCAAGCCATCTCTGGACCATTTAAGAGTATTTGGGTGCCTCTGCTTTGTGTTGATACCAGGGGAACAGAGGAGCAAACTAGATGCCAGGAGCTCAAAGGCTATGTTCATAGGCTATTCCCCAACACAAAAAGGTTATAAGTGCTATGATCCAGTAGCAAGAAAGGTTTCAATATCAAGAGATGTGAAGTTTGTGGAGGCTAAGGGCTACTATGATGAAAAGAGTTGGGATGAGTTGAAGAATCTATCCCAATCAGCCTCAGATAAAGCAAGCAACCTTAGAAGAGTAATGGAGAGCCTTGGGATCAGTATGTCTGAAGAAAGGGTTGCTCCTGAACCTGAGGAACCTAGAAGGGATTCTACAGAGGTTGAGACAAATATTGATGTCATTGAGGTTCCTCACCTTGATCATGAGGGGGGAAATCAACATCAAGCTGAAACACAACATGAGAACTCAACACCTGCGCATGATCAAGCTGAGCAACAAGAACAAGAGGGTTCAGTGTTGAATGAAACTCAGTCTTCTGATAATGAGGAAGTACCACATGAAGAAGTACAGCCACCACTAAGAAGAAGTGCTAGGATCAGACAACCAGCTTCTAACTGGATCAACACAAGGGTCTACTTCAACTCTCAGGCTGTTGCACATCCTATACAAGCTGTGTGTTCTCTAGCCCAGTATCCTCAGGAACATGCAGTGTTCATTGGAGAGTTGGACAAGGAGTATATCCCAAGGTCTTATGAAGAAGCTATGGAACACAAGGAGTGGAGAGACTCGGTTGGAAATGAAACCAATGCCATGATAATCAATGACACTTGGTATGAAGCGGAGCTCCCAAAAGGCAAGAAGGCAGTAACAAGCATGTGGATATTCACCATCAAGTACAATGCTGATGGGACAGTAGAGAGGCGCAAGACAAGGCTAGTAGCAAGGGGGTTCACTCAGACATATGGGGAAGACTACCTTGATACATTTGCACATGTCGCCAAACTACACACAATAAGGATAATTCTAGCTTTGGCAGTCAACTTGGAGTGGGATCTATGGCAAATGGATGTGAAGAATGCCTTCCTACAAGGAGAGCTAGAAGTGAAGTCTATATGAGACCACCTCCTGGTCTAGAACATCTTGTCAAGCCTGGAAATGTTCTTAGGCTAAAGAAAGCCATCTATGGGTTAAAGCAATCACCAAGGGCCTGGTATCACAAGCTCAGCACCACTCTCAATGGAAGAGGGTTTGTCAAATCAGAAGCAGATCACACACTCTTCACTCTCACCCGCAAACAAGGGATTGTGGTTATCCTAGTGTATGTGGATGATATCATCATCACATGAAGTGATAAGGAAGGTATTCTCTTAACTAAAGCCTTTCTTAAATCAGCATTTGATATCAAAGACTTGGGGGAGTTAAAGTACTTCCTAGGGATTGAGATAAGCCGATCTAAAGAAGGATTGTTTCTATCCCAAAGGAAGTACACTCTTGATTTGTTGAGTGAGGCAGGCGATTTAGGAGGAAGAGCAGCCAAGACTCCTTTAGAAGATTGTTATAAGTTGTTGCGTGAGGGGGAGATTAAGGATAAGCCATATGAAGATGTCAAGAAATATAGAAGAATGGTTGGGAAGCTCATCTACCTTACAATTACAAGACCAGATGTGTGTTTTGCTGTGAATCAAGTGAGCCAACACATGCAAGCACCCAAGATACACCATTGGAACATGGTGGAGAGGATTCTAAGGTACCTAAGAGAGGCGCCAGGACAAGGAGTATGGATGGGTTATAACAAAAGCACAGAGATAGTAGGATACTGTGATGCTGATTGGGCAGGAGATAGAGTTGATAGGAGATCAACTACTGGGTATTGCACCTTCATTGGAGGCAACTTGGTAACTTGGAAGAGCAAAAAGCAGAAGGTGGTTTCATGTTCAAGTGCTGAAGCAGAGTATAGAGCTATGGGGAAGCTTACTAATGAGTTGATTTGGATCAAGGGGCTGCTTAAAGACTTGGGGATTGAGACTACAACACCAATCACTATGCACTGTGATAATCAGGTTGCTATTCACATTGCAAGTAACTCTGTCTTCCATGAGAGAACTAAACACATTGAAGTGGATTGCCATAAGGTGAGGCAAGCTGTAGAGCAAAGGATCATCCTGCCCTGCTACACAAGAAGTGAAGATCAATTGGCTGATGTCTTCAACAAAGCTGCGAGTTCCAAGGTTTGTGAGTTCATACATTTTAAGTTAGGACTCATGGACCTCTCATCACACTGATCCTCTTAACCATGAGGTGTTCTACTCTTTTTCCTTGGCTTGGTTTTTGTCCCAAGAGGTTTTTCCAAGCTAAGGTTTTAATGAGGGAATGCTTCATGGTTGTCCAAGCTTGACCAGTCCCTATGGTCAAGCTTGAGGGGGAGTGTTGACATGAAGAAATAAATATCAGCAAGTGTAAGGAGTGTGGAGTGTAATAAGAAGCAAGAGGGAATCAAGTATGGTTGGATTGTGCAAAGGATCATCTTAACTTGGAGTACAAGTCTGTCCGTACAGTCTAACCTATCTTGGAGTGCAAGACAAGGGAAGAGGAGTATTTGAATCAGAATGTAACTAAGAAGGGAAGGCTGTGGTCGACAAGAGGAGAGGAAGCTGTTGGGAGCATGTTCACAGATTTCTTGTGTGCAAGTGGTCCTCCCAACTGTTAGGACCTGTCACTTTCAGCTGCTGGGCCTGCTCTGGTTCTGTCCAAGACAGTCTGTTCTGGTGCACCTGACCATGGCAGAATTGTTTATGCATTTCCTTTGTTTATTATTCTTCTTGTCTTCTAGGATAGATTAGTTTATTATATGTTTGTCTATTTAAAGACTTGTATGTGATTCTGAATCAATCAAGGAAATCATTTCTCTCCTTCTCTCTCTTTATTTTCGAAATCCCACTCTCTCTCTCTTATGTTCTTCATGTTCTTCAGTTTCCAGCAAGTAAACTCTCCCTAAATCTCATATTCTCACATGGTATCAGAGCATTTATGCTCTTGAGACCTATTCTCTCTATTCTATTATACTTATTCCGCAAAATCTATACTTTTCACTCTGATATATTTTCGAAATTTTTCCTTTACCCACTGGGTAATAGCTGTTCTTGAGCTGTTCTTGAGTTGTTCTTGAGTTCTTGACAAAAAATGTCAGAAATGGTGGTGATTCCAGTTACTCTCAAGGGAGCTAACTATTTGTTGTGGTCAAGACTTGTCAAGACTGCTCTTGGAAGTAGAGGACTTTGGGAACATGTTGCTGGAGGCAAAATCCCAAAGAAAACTATCCTAGGAGAGGATGGAGAAGAAGTTGGGCCTGCTGAGGATGGCAAATGGGGTCAGGAGGATCTCATAGTGTTGTCCATCATTCAGAACAGCCTTGAAATTTCAATATTGGAAGCTTACTCCTACTGTGAAACTTCCAAAGAGTTGTGGGATACATTTCAGAAGGTGTATGGTAACTTATCTAATCTAAGCAGGGTGTTTGAATTGAAGCAAGCTATCAACAACCTGAAACAAGGTGAAGGAGAGTTCAATCAACATCTTAGAAAGTTTAGAAGTCTCTGGTCAGAGCTCAACATGCTGAGACCAAGCTCTTGCGATCTGGAGATCTTAAGAGAAAGACAAGAGCAAGATGTAGTCTTTAGCTTGTTACTGACCCTAAACTCTTCTTACAGCCAGCTGATAAAGCATGTTTTGAGGGAAGGCAAACTCCCAAGTGTGGAAGGTGTGTGTGCTCTCATACAGAGAGAACAAGCCAACCACACACTATTTGAGGAAGACAGACAGCCTGTTCATCTTACAAAGAAGTCACCAAGTGTAGAGTTGTTTCCTGAGTATAAGAAGATGAAGAAACAACGCAGAAAGAGGAACCTGAAGCCACATAAGATGGAGATCAAGTTGGCCAGGGACTTGCTCAAGAAGATTGAGCATCAAACAATGGAAGGAAAGACCATGTATTCTGCTTTCATTAGCGACATGAATGAAAGAGTAACATGGAGAAATGAAGCTGGTGTGACCAGTATTGATGGACCTGTGACCAGGAGCGACCTAAACTCCTTCATCAAAGCTGCTAAGGCTCTTATCTCACCTAGAAAGGCTGGTACACACTCTCTTGACTCCAAACCCATCATTATAGATTCAGGAGCTAGCCATCACATGATTAGTGATAGGAGTTTGATTAGTGATGTCAAGCCTGCTTCAGGGAATGTAATGATAGCAAATGGTGATAAGGTTAAGATAGAAGGGATAGGGAACCTTAGGCTGTTTGATAGGGAATCATCTGCCTTATATATGCCTCAGTTTACTTCCAACTTATTGTCAGTAAGGAAGGCTACTGTCGACTTGGGTTGTCAAGTTGTTTTCAGACCAGATGAGGTTGAATTTCAGGATTTAAAGACAGGGAGGTTGATTGGAAGAGGACACAGTCAGGATGAACTTTATCACCTCCAAAGAACAGAGCCCTCTATCTGCATGGTCAGTAGAGCTACTGAGGTTGATAGCAACATATGGCATGCTAGATTGGGACATCCCCATGAGAGAGCTCTAAATCTGATGCTTCCGGGTGTTTTGTTCAAGAATGATGTGTGTGAAGCGTGTATACTTGGGAAGCATTGTAGAACAGTCTTTCCAAGGTCCAGCACCATCTATGAGAAGTGCTTTGACCTTGTTCACTCTGACGTATGGACTGCTCCTTGCCTATCCAGAGAAAATCACAAATACTTTGTGACCTTTATTGATGAGAAGTCTAAGTACACTTGGGTCACATTGATTCAGTCTAAAGACAGAGTTCTAGAAGCTTTCAAGAATTTTCAGACTCATGTCTCCAATCACTTCAGTGCCAAAATCAAGATTCTTAGGTCTGACAATGGTGGAGAATACACAAGCCAATCATTCAAGCAGTATCTAGCTCACCATGGGATCATACATCAGACAAGTTGTCCCTATACTCCTCAGCAAAATGGGGTGGCTGAGAGGAAGAACAGGCACCTAATGGAAGTAGCAAGATCAATGATGTTTCATACCAATGTTCCAAAGAGATTTTGGAGTGATGCTGTGATGGCTGCTTGTTACCTCATCAACAGAATTCCCACTAAGATCCTCAATGACTTGTCTCCATTTGAAGTCCTAAACAGCAGCAAGCCATCTCTGGACCATTTAAGAGTATTTGGGTGCCTCTGCTTTGTGTTGATACCAGGGGAACAGAGGAGCAAACTAGATGCCAGGAGCTCAAAGGCTATGTTCATAGGCTATTCCCCAACACAAAAAGGTTATAAGTGCTATGATCCAGTAGCAAGAAAGGTTTCAATATCAAGAGATGTGAAGTTTGTGGAGGCTAAGGGCTACTATGATGAAAAGAGTTGGGATGAGTTGAAGAATCTATCCCAATCAGCCTCAGATAAAGCAAGCAACCTTAGAAGAGTAATGGAGAGCCTTGGGATCAGTATGCCTGAAGAAAGGGTTGCCCCTGAACCTGAGGAACCTAGAAGGGATTCTACAGAGGTTGAGACAAATATTGATGTCACTGAGGTTCCTCCCCTTGATCATGAGAGGGGAAATCAACATCAAGCTGAAAGACAACATGAGAACTCAACACCTGCGCATGATCAAGCTGAGCAACAAGAACAAGAGGGTTCAGTGTTGAATGAAACTCAGTCTTCTGATAATGAGGAAGTACCACATGAAGAAGTGCTAGGATAAGACAACCGGCTTCTAACTGGATCAACACAAGGGTCTACTTCAACTCTCAGGCTGTTGCACATCCTATACAAGTTGTGTGTTCTCTAGCCCAGTATCCTCAGGAACATACATTGTTCATTGGAGAGTTGGACCAGGAGTATATCCCAAGGTCTTATGAAGAAGCTATGGAACACAAGGAGTGGAGAGACTCGGTTGGAAATGAAACCAATGCCATGATAATCAATGACACTTGGTATGAAGCGGAGCTCCCAAAAGGCAAGAAGGCAGTTACAAGCATGTGGATATTCACCATCAAGTACAATGCTGATGGGACAGTAGAGAGGCGCAAGACAAGGCTAGTAGCAAGGGGGTTCACTCAGACATATGGGGAAGACTACCTTGATACATTTGCACCTGTCGCCAAACTACACACAATAAGGATATTTCTAGCTTTGGCAGTCAACTTGGAGTGGGATCTATGGCAAATGGATGTGAAGAATGCCTTCCTACAAGGAGAGCTAGAAGATGAAGTCTATATGAGACCACCTCCTGGTCTAGAACATCTTGTCAAGCCTGGAAATGTTCTTAGGCTAAAGAAAGCCATCTATGGGTTAAAGCAATCACCATGGGCCTGGTATCACAAGCTCAGCACCACTCTCAATGGAAGAGGGTTTGTCAAATCAGAAGCAGATCACACACTCTTCACTCTCAACAGCAAACAAGGGATTGTGGTTATCCTAGTGTATGTGGATGATATCATCATCACAGGAAGTGATAAGGAAGGTATTCTCTTAACTAAAGCCTTTCTTAAATCAGCATTTGATATCAAAGACTTGGGGGAGTTAAAGTACTTCCTAAGGATTGAGATATGCCAATCTAAAGAAGGATCGTTTCTATCCCAAAGGAAGTACACTCTTGATTTGTTGAGTGAGGCAGGCGATTTAGGAGGAAGAGCAGCCAAGACTCCTTTAGAAGATGGTTACAAGGTGTTGCGTGAGGGGGAGATTGAGGATAAGCCATATGAAGATGTCAAGAAATATAGAAGAATGGTTGGGAAGCTCATCTACCTTACAATTACAAGACCAGATGTGTGTTTTGCTGTGAATCAAGTGAGTCAACACATGCAAGCACCCAAGATACACCATTGGAACATGGTGGAGAGGATTCTAAGGTACCTAAGAGAGGCGCCAGGACAAGGAGTATGGATGGGTTGCAACAAAAGCACAGAGATAGTAGGATACTGTGATGCTGATTGGGCAGGAGATAGAGTTGATAGGAGATCAACTACTGGGTATTGCACCTTCATTGGAGGCAACTTGGTAACTTGGAAGAGCAAAAAGCAGAAGGTGGTTTCATGTTCAAGTGCTGAAGCAGAGTATAGAGCTAT
>MU108936.1:9108-21113 GCA_012274485.2 Sinapis alba | reverse complement strand
TAAACTTCCGGTTCACTCGTCCAGCTTTCCTTTACCGTTTTCCTTCTGCCGATGATCAAGTACTCGTACCACGACTTACTTAACCATCCCTTTGGACCATGATACACCTGATTTCAGGTTTAACGACCTGACTTGGTGCATTCCTATGTACCATGGTCCGTCCCACGGTCCTATCGAGGATCGGGGACATGACAATATGTTCTTCTAGGATTATACGATCAGCCATCCGTACAGCCTGGAAGGACCAAGGACTGTCCAGACTGGTCCATCAGGCCATGAAAAATCGACCCACACGTACTGATATGCTGATATGATCAGCCTTATCCGTACTAAACGGAACGACTTAACTCAACGGGCCGTGGACTGTCAAGACTGGTCCCACCTGTACATGAAAAATGATCCATACGTATTGAGAGGCTGATACGATCAGCCAACCGTACTGCCTGGAAGGACCAAGCACTGTCCAGACTGGTTCATCAGGCCATGAAAAATCGACCCATACGTACTGATAGGCTGATATGATCAGCCTTATCCAAACTGAGTGAAAGGGTTTAACTCAACGGGCCATGGACTATCGGGACTGGTCCCATTAGTACATGAAAAATGACCCTTACATAATGATAGGCTGATACGATCAGCCATCCGTACTGCCTGGATGGACCAAAGACTGTCCAGACTGGTCCATCAGGCCATGAAAATTGACCCACACGTACTGATAGGCATATATGATCAGCCATATCCGTACTGAATGGAAGGATTTAACTCAACAGACAATGGACTGTTAAGACTGGTCCTATCAGTACATGAAAAATGACCAATACGTACTGATAGGCTTATACGATCAGCCATCCGTACTGCTTGGATGGACCAAGGATTGTCAAGACTGGTCCCATTAGTACATGAAAAATAACCATACGTTCTTAAAGGCTTATACGATCACCTATCCATACTGCCTGAAAGGACCAAGGACTGTCAAGACTGGTTCATCAGGCCATGAAAAATCGAACCATATGTACTGATAGGCTGATATGATCAGCCTATCCGTACTGAATTGAAGGATTTAACTCAACGGACCATGGACTGGCCAAACTGGTCCTATCAGTACATGAAAAATGACCCATACGTACAAATGGGCTGATACGATCAGCCATCTGTACTGCATGGATGGACCAAGGACTGTCCAGAGGGGTCCATTAGGCCATGAAAAATTGACCCATACGTACTGATAGGCTGATACAATCAGCCATCCGTACTGTTTGGATGGACCAAGGACTGTCTAGACTGGTCCCATTAGTACCAGAAAAATGACCATATGTTCTTATAGGCTTATACGATCAGCCATATGTACTGCCTGGAAGGACCAAAGACTGTCCAGACTGTTCCATCAGGCCATGAAAAATCGACCCATATGTACTGCTAGGCTGATATGATCAGCCGTATCCAAACTGAATGAAAGGGTTTAACTCAATGGGCCATGGACTGTCGGGACTGGTCCCATCAGTACATGAAAAATGACCCTTACGTACAGATAGGCTGATACGATCAGCCATCCGTACTGCCTGGATGGACCAAGGACTATCCAGACTGGTCCATCAGGCCATGAAAAATTGACCCACACTTACTGATAGGCTGATATGATCAGCCTATCCGTACTGAATGGATGAATTTAACTCAACAGACCATGGACTGTTCAGACTGGTCCCATCAGTACATGTAAAATGACCAACAAATACTAATAGTCTGGTACGATCAGACATCCGTACTGCCTGGAAGGACCAAGTACTGTCCAGACTGGTCCATCAGGCCATGATAAATCGACCCACACATACTGATATGCTGATATGATAGCCTTATCCGTACTGAATGGAAGGATTTAACTTAACGGACCAAGCACTGTCAAGACTGGTCCATAAAGCAATGAAAAATCGACCCATACGTACTGATTGGCTGATATGATCAGCCTTATTCAAACTGAATGAAAGGGTTTAACTCAACGGGCCATGGACTGTCGGGACTGGTCCCATCAGTACATGAAAAATGACCCTTACATACTGATAGGCTGATACTATCAGCCATCCGTACTGCTTGGATGGACCAAGGACTATCCAGACTGGTCCACCAGGCCATGAAAAATTGACCCACATGTACTGATAGGCTGATATGATCAGCCTTATCCGTACTGAATGGAAGGATTTAACTCAACAGACCATGGACTGTTAAGACTGGTCCCATCAGTACATGAAAAATGACCAATACGTACTGATAGGCTGGTACGATCAGCCATCCGTACTGCCTGGATGGATCAAGGACTATCCAGACTTGTCCATCAGGCCATGAAAAATCGACCCACACGTACTGATATGCTGATATGATCAGCCTTATCCGTACTGAATGGAAGGATTTAACTTAACGGACCATGGACTGTCCAGTCTGGTCCCATCGGTACATGAAAAATACCCATACATATTGATAGGCTTATACGATCAGCAATCCGTACTGCCTGAATGGACCAAGGACTGTCCATACTGGTCCATCTGGAAATAAAAAATCGACCCACACGTACTGATAGGCCGATATGATCAGCCTTATCCGTTCTAAACGGAAGGACTTAACTGAACGGACCATGGACTGTCAAGACTGGTCCCACCTGTACATGAAAAATGACCCATATGTAATGATAGGCTGATACGATCAGCCATCCGTACTGCCTGGATGGACCAAGGACTGCCCAGACTGGTCCATCAAGGCATGAAAAATCGACCCATACGTATTGATAGGCTGATATGATCAGGCTTATCCGTACTGAATGGAAGAATACTCTACAGACCAAGGACTGTCCAGATTGGTCCCATTAGTACATGAAAAATGACCATACGTTCTTATAGGCTTATACGATCAGCCATCGGTATTGGCTGGAAGGACCAAGGACTGTCCAGACTGTTCCATCAGGCCATGAAAAATCGACCCATAAGTATTGATAGGCTGATATGATCAGCCTTATCCGTACTGAATGGAAGGATTTAACTTAACAGACCATGGACTGTTCAACTCGTCCCATCCGTACATGAAAAATGACTAATACGTACTGATAGTATGGTACGATCAGCCATCCGTACTGCCTGGAAGGACCAAGTACTTTCCAGACTGGTCCATCAGGCCATGAAAAATCGACCCACACATACTGAGATGCTGATATGATCAGCCTTATCCGTACTGAATGGAAGGATTTAACTCAACGGACAATGGACTGTCCAGTCTGATCCCATCAGGACATGAAAAATTACCCATACTTCCTGGAAGGACCAAGGACTGTCTAGACTTGTTGGAATGAAGAAGGAAGAAGCAGTAGCTGAGAATGATCAAGTCTCCCTTGTGCAATGTTAGTGCAAAAGAAATATAACACAAAGGTTTTGCACAAGGAATGCACAAGAAAGATCATGAAGTGCAAAGTTCGAGTTGTTGAGATGAAGCAATAAATATTGAGATGAAGAGAATTAAGCTAGAGACTTGTAAGGTTTTATAATGAGGTTTTATAAGGCTCACCAGACTTGAGAGAACTTTGAATGCCAGACTTGACGTCAATCAGAAGTCATGCAGGACGTGAATAAGCGTCTGTACAAGTGGGAACAAGTGGGGAAGCTTTTGTACAAGTGGGAAAAAGTGGGGAAGCTTCTGGACAAGTTGGAACAAGTTTGAATTTGAATTAAAGTAGATCTGCTGCAAATAGAGCTGTTGGGTCAGAATGCACCCTATTAACCAGTGTGTTGTTGCTTTTCTTTCTCTCTCATCTTTGCTTTTAAATATGTTGTAAGCAACCAGATATTAATTAAGGAAAGAGGAGTTCTCTTACTTCATCACTCTCTATTCTTTTGTTACTTGAAATCTCATAAACTCTCTCAAATACTCACTAAAACTCTCATTCTCTCTTAGTCTCCTTCATTCTCTTGCTTCTCTACACGAACATACTCTGTTTCTCCTTTACTATCACACCTTATTCTGTTAATTCTCATATGGTATCAGAGCTCTCAAGCTCCTGAAAACCAAAAACACTTCCACAAACCGTTTTCTATTCATCTCTCTTGAAAACTCTGTTTTTGTTCATCCTTGTATCTTCTGGTCCAAAGCTTTTCCAGGAGGGAATAATGGGTGCTCTCTATTATTCACTGGTCCAAAACTCTTGAAGACGGAGAAAACAAGAAGCATGGCGATATATGTGGTGCTCAAGGGGTCAAACTACCTTTTCTGGTCCAGACTTGTGAAGACATCACTTGGAGGACAAGGCTTGTGGGATCATTGTACACAAGCAGCCCCAAAGCAAACTGGCTCCAAAGTTGACAGTGAAGAAAAATGGAAGCAAGAAGACCTACTGGTCTTGTCTATTCTCCAAAGCTCACTTGTAGTTCCAATTATGGAGGCTTACTCACATTGTAAGAGTGCTAAGGAGCTTTGGGAGACTCTTCACAAGGTTTATGGCAACTCATCCAACTTGAGCCAAGTGTATGAGCTCAAGAAGGCCATAAACGACCTATCTCAGGAGGAGATGGAGTTTAATGATCACTTTGGCAAGTTGAACTCTCTGTGGGGTGAGCTTGATTCATTAAGACCAACTACAACAGACCCAAATATCCTCCATGAAAGAAGAGAGCAAGACAAAGTGTTTGGTTTGCTTCTCACTCTCCATCCAAGCTTCAATGATCTTGTGAAGCATATTCTAAGATCAGACAAGCTGCCATCTCTTGAAGAAGTGTGCTCTCAAATCCAAAAGGAGCAAGGGTCACACGAATTGTTTGAAGGAAAGGAGACATTTTCCCTTGCAAATCAAGCAGCCTCTTCATCTCAGTCACATAAAGTGTATCATAAGAAGGAGGAGGGGAGAGGACTCAAGTGTGAGCACTGCAAGCGTGAGGGACATACCAAAGAGAAGTGTTGGGACCTTTACCCACACCTCAAACCTGCCAAGTTCAGATGAACCATGTCCATGGAGGTTCAAGGAACTAGCTCAGGTTCTTTGGTTGTAAGTTAACCTCCTAAACTTTAATAAGAGCTTGTTAAATGTTTTAAATTGTTCTGGTGTGCTTGGTATCATTGGGACAGTTAAATATTGCTAGAGTTGTTGAACCTAGTTCTTGTCCTATGATACTTATCAGCTGTGTGTGGTTTGTTCTAGGAGTTTTTCTAGCATGGTTATGTCTAGTTTCTGTCCTAGAATCATTAGATGTGTTTTTTAGGGGGTAAGCGAGTTGCTTACCTCCTGTTCTTGTCTTGTTGCATTGATAAAGGTCTAGGAGAGTTTCCTAATCTTGTATTTCTTACATATGTGGTTTAAAGTGATTAGATGAGTTGTCTAGTCTCTGGTTTTGTCATTTGAGCATATTATTGTTTAATTTGATCATAAAAATAGCCTAAATGTCTTGTAATTGATGAGTTATCATTCTTGATTATTTAGTGAATTGGTTGCATAGATTTGAACTGGATGAGTTATTTTGTTTATGTCCATTGCATTTTCATAAAACATTGGGATCAGAATTGGTGAGTTATCAATGTCTGATCCTAGTGTGTGTGGTCTGATTCTTGCTGGAGTTTCAGTGATGTTTCAGGTATACCAGAGGTTCTCACTGTCCATCATCAAACCAAGACAAATAATAAGGCATTTCCCATGTGTTCAGAGCCTACACAATGTGTATATTCCTGACCATGGAGAGAAAGCTTGTGTGTAGAACCGGTTGAATTAAGCGCAAGGTGTTTGGCTGTTGAGCTCCTGGTTCAAAAGATACACAAGGAGGTCCATCACCTAAGTCATGAGGAGACCGGTTGTCCAAAAAGACAGTGGAGCAGAGATCAAAAGGGGGATTGGTTGGCTTAAGCGCAGGTGTTGATACTGTTGTGCTCCTGGTTTCAAGTTCAGCATTGCTCACTTCCAATCTTGGTCCTTCACCTATACTCTCCGGATCAAGCTTGAGGAGGGGTAATGGTGAGAAATCCTAAAGGTCCAGGTCGTCCACTGCCCTGCCTCAGTTCCAAAGGAGGATTCAAGTGTCCAAGAGACACTCCTCACCATTCTCATTCTACCATATGCTAGGGGAGTAACTATTTCAGTCTTTGAGTTAAAGTCTGATTGGTTTATGCCTTGAGAATTGATGCAAGTGTGTATGCATTGTTTGTAGGTACTTGGAGCTTTCTAGAGCAGGAGATGGATGTCCCTAAAACCCTTGAAGATGGCGAGTGGTCAGAAGAAAGGGGGAGACACCAAACCAGCCTAGAGAAGTGATCCAAGATGTTGGTGTGTGCAAGTTATGGAGTTCATCCTTGTAGCACGAGTTAGGCCATGATCCAGAGTCTAAGGGTTCCACCATGAGTTATCTGAACCTCCTTAGACTCACTGGCCAATCCTCAGGCTGTGTTGAATTCCACTCTTTTTCCCTTGAAAGGTTTTATCCCATGAGGTTTTCCTTGCAAGGTTTTTTAATGACGGAGCTTCTTCATGGTTCCAATCTTGTCCAAGGATCTCTTATGGTCAAGCTTGAGGGGGAGTGTTGGAATGAAGAAGGAAGAAGCAGTAGCTGAGAATGATCAAGTCTCCCTTGTGCAATGTTAGTGCAAAAGAAATGAAACACAAAGGTTTTGCACAAGGAATGCACAAGAAAGATCATGAAGTGCAAAGTTTGAGTTGTTGAGATGAAGCAATAAATATTGAGATGAATAGAATTAAGCTAGAGACTTATAAGGTTTTATAAGGAGGTTTTATAAGGCTTTATAAAGCTCACCAGACTTTAGAGAACTTTTAATGCCAGACTTGACGTCAATCAGAAGTCACGCTGGACGTGGATAAGCGTCTGTACAAGTGGGAACAAGTGGGGAAGCTTCTGTACAAGTGGGAACAAGTGGGAAAGCTTCTGGACAAGTGGGAACAAGTTTGAATTTGAATTAAAGTAGATCTGCTGCAAATACAGCTGTTGGGTCATAATGCACCCCATTAACCAGTGTGTTGTTGCTTTCCTTTCTCTCTCAGCTTTGCTTTTAAATATGTTGTAAGCAACAAGATATTAATTAAGGAAAGAGGAGTTCTCTTACTTCATCACTCTCTATTCTCTGGTTACTTGAAATCTCATAAACTCTCTCAAATACTCACTAAAACTCTCATTCTCTCTTGGTCTCCTTCATTCTCTTGCTTCTCCACACGACCATACTCTGTTTCTCCTTTACTCTCACACCCGATTCTGTTAATTCGCACAAGACTGGTCCATCAGGCCATGAAAAATTGACCCATACATACTGATATGCTGATATGATCAGCCTTATCAAAACTGAATGGAAGGATTTAACTCAACGGACGATTGACTGTCGGGACTGGTCCAATCAGTACATGAAAAATAACCCATACGTACTGATAGGTTGATACCATCAGCCATCAGTACTGCCTGGAAGGACCAAGGACTGTCCAGACTGGTCCATTAGGCCATGAAAAATCGACCCATACATAATGATAGGCTGAAATGATCAGCCTTATCCATCAGTACATGAAAAATGACCCATCCGCACTGATAGGCTGATACTAATAGTCATCCATACTGCCTGGAAGGACCACGGACTGTCTAGAATGGTCCATCAGGCCATGAAAAATCGACCCATACATACTGATAGGCTGATATGATCAGCCTTATCCAAACTTAATGGAAGGATTTAACTCAACGGACCATGGACTGTCCGGACTGGTCCCATCAGTACATGAAAAAATGACCCATACGTACAGATAGGCTGATACGATTAGTCATCCATACTGCCTAGAAGGACCACGGACTGTCAAGAATGGTCCATCAGGCCATGAAAAATCGACCCATACATACTGATAGGCTGATATGATCAGCCTTATCCAAACTGAATGGAAGGATTTAACTCAACGGACCATGGACTGTCCGGACTGGTCCCATCAGTACATGAAAAATGACCCATACGTACCGATAGGCTGATACCATCAGCCATCCGTACTGCTTAGAAGGACAAAGGACTGTCTAGGCTGGTCCATCAGGCCATGAAAAATCAACCCATACATACTGATAGGCTGATATGCTCAGCCTTATCCGAACTAAATGGAAGGATTTAACTCAACGGACCATGGACTGTCCGGACTGGTCCCATCAGTACATGAAAAATAACCCATACGTACTGATAGGCTCATACCATCAGCAGTCCGTACTGCCTAGAAGGACCAAGGACTGTCTAGACTGGTCCATCAGGCCATGAAAAATCGACCCATACGTACTAATAGGCTGATATGATCAGCAATCCGTACTGCCTGGAAGTCCCAAGGACTGTCTCAACTGGTCCATCAAGCCATGAAAAATTGACCCATACGTACTGATAGACTGATATTATCAGCCTATCTGTACTGAACTGAAGATTTAACTTAACGGACCATGGACGGTCCAGAATTGTCCCGTCAGTACACGGAAAATTACTCATACATACTGATAGGCTGATACCATCAGCCATCCGTACTGCCTGAAAGGACCAAGCACTGTCCAGACTGGACCATCGGGCCGAGAAAAATTGACTTACACGTACTGATATACTTATATGATCAGCCTTATCCGTACTGAATGGAAGGATTTAACTCAACGGACCATGAACTGTCAGGACTGGTCCCATCAGTACATGAAAAATGACCCATATGTACTGATAGGCTGATACAATATGCCATCCATACTGCCTGGATGGACCAAGCACTGTTCAGACTGGTCCACCAAGCCATGAAAAATCGACCCATATGTACTGATAGGCTGATATGATCAGGCTTATCCAAACCTAATGGAAGTGTTTAACTCAACAGGACATTGACTGTCGGGACTGGTCCCATCAGTACATGAAAAATAACCCATACGTACTGATTGGCTGATACCATCAGCCATCCGCACTGCCTGGAAGGACCAAGAACTGTCCAAACTGGTCCATCAGGCCATGAAAAATCAACCCATACGTACTGATAGGCAGATATGATCAGGCTTATCCGTACTGAATGGAAGAATTTAACTCAACGGACCAAGGACTTTCCAGAATGGTCCTATCAGTACATGAAAATGACCCATAAGTACTGATAGACTGATGAGATCAGTCATCCGTACTGCCTAGAAGGACCATGGACTGTCAAGATTGTTCATCAGGCCATGAAAAATCAACCCATACATACTGATAGGCTGATATGATCAGCCTTATCCAAACCAAATGGAAGGATTTAACTCAACCGAACATGGACTGGTCCCATCAGTTCATGAAAAATGACACATACGTACTGATAGGCTGATACCATCAGCTATCAGTACTGCCTGGAAGGACCAAGAACAATCCAAACTGGTCCATTAGGCCATTAAAAATTGAACCATATGTACTAATAGTCTGATATGATCAGCCTTAACCGTACTGAATGGAAGGATTTAACTCAAAGGACCATGGACTGTCCGGACTAATCACATCAGTACATGAAAAATGACCCATACGTACTGATAGGATGATATGATCAGCCTATCCGTACTGAACTGAAGGATTTAACTTAACGGACCATGGGTGGTCCGAAATTGTCCCGTCAGTACATGAAAAATGACCCATACATACTGATAGGTTGATACCATCAGCCATCCGTACAGCATGGAAGGACCAAGCACTGTCCAGACTAGTCCATCAGGCCATGAAAAATCAACCCACACATACTGATATGCTTATATGATCAGCCTTATCCATACTGAAAGGAAGAATTTAACTCAACGGACCATGGACTGTCCATACTGGTCCCATGAGTACATGAAAAATTACCCATACGTGCTGATAGGCTGATTCTATCAGCCATCCGTACTGCCTGGATGGACCAAAGGCTGTCCAGAGTGGTCCATCAGGCCATGAAAAATTGACCCATATATACTGATAGGCTGATATGATAAGTGTTAACCGTACTAAATAGAAGGAATTAATTCAACACACCCTGGAATGTCCGGACTGGTCCCACCAGTACATGAAAAATGCCCCATATGTACTGATAGGCTGATGCGATCAGCCATCCGTACGGCCTGGAAGGACCAAGGACTGCCCAGACTTTTCCATCAGGCCATAAAAAATCGACCCAGACATTCTGATAGGCTGATATGATGAGTGTTATCCGTTTTGAATGGAAGTATTTAAATCAACTGACCATGTACTGTCGAGACTGGTCCCATCAGTACATGATAAATGACCCGTAGTACTGATAGGATGATACGATCAGCCATCTGTACAGCTAGGATGGACCAAGGACTGTCCAGACTGGTCCATTAGGCCATGAAAAATTGACTCATACATACTGATAAGCTGATATGATCAGCCTTATCCGTACTGAATGGAAGGATTTAACTCAACGGACCATNGATCAGCCTTATCCATACTGAAAGGAAGAATTTAACTCAACGGACCATGGACTGTCCATACTGGTCCCATGAGTACATGAAAAATTACCCATACGTGCTGATAGGCTGATTCTATCAGCCATCCGTACTGCCTGGATGGACCAAAGGCTGTCCAGAGTGGTCCATCAGGCCATGAAAAATTGACCCATATATACTGATAGGCTGATATGATAAGTGTTAACCGTACTAAATAGAAGGAATTAATTCAACACACCCTGGACAGTCCGGACTGGTCCCATCAGTACATGAAAAATGCCCCATATGTACTGATAGGCTGATACGATCAGCCATCCGTACGGCCTGGAAGGACCAAGGACTGCCCAGACTTTTCCATCAGGCCATGAAAAATAGACCCACACATTCTGATAGGCTGATATGATGAGTGTTATCCGTATTGAATGGAAGTATTTAAATCAACTGACCATGGACTGTCCGGACTGGTCCCATCAGTACATGATAAATGACCCGTAGTACTGATAGGATGATATGACCAGCCATCTGTACAGCTAGGATGGACCAAGGACTGTCCAGAGTGGTCCATCAGGCCATGAAAAATCGACCCACATGTATTGATAGGCTGATTTTGATCAGCCTTATCAAAACTGAACGGAAGGATTTAACTCAACAGACCATGGACTGTCTTGACTGGTCCCATCAGTACATGAAAACTAACCCATACGTACTGATAGGCTAATACGATCAGCCATCCGTACTACCTGGAAGGACCAAGGACTGTTCAGACTGGTCCATCAGGGCATGAAAAATAGACCCATACATACTGATAAGCTGATATGATCAGCCTTATCCATACTGAATGGAAGGATTTAACTCAACGGACCAGGAACTGTCTAGACTAGTCCCATCAGTACATGAAAAATGACCCATACGTACTGATAGGCTGATACTATCAGCCATCCATACTGCCTGGAAGGACCACAAACTGTCCAAACTGGTCCAACAGGCCATGAAAAATCAACCCATACATATTGATAGGCTGATATGATAAGCCTTATCCAAACTGAATGGAAGGATTTAACTCAACGGACCATGGACTGTCCGGACTGGTCCCATCAGTACATGAAAAATGACCCATACGTACTGATAGGCTGATACCATTAGCCATCCGTACTGCCTATAAGGACCAAGGACTGTCTTGACTGGTACATCAGGCCATGAAAAATCGACCCATACATACTGATAGGCTGATATGATCAGCCGATCCGTACTAAATGGAAGGATTTAACTTAACAGACCATGGACTGTCGGACTGGTCCATCAGGCCATGAAAAATGACCCATACATACTGATAGGCTGATACGATCAGCCATACGTACTTCCTGGATGGACTAAGGACTGTCCAGACTGGTCCATTAGGCCATGAAAAATTGAGTCATACGTACTGATAGACTTATCAGCCTTATCCGTACTGAATGGAAGGATTTAACTCAACGGAACATGGACTGTCCAGACTGGTCCCATCAGTACATGAAAAATGACCCATACGTAATAAAAGGCTGATACGATCAGCCTTATCCATACTGAAAGGAAGAATTTAACTCAACGGACCATGGACTGTCC